>PISX010014541.1:0-52682 GCA_004024625.1 Mellivora capensis
AGCCTTCCACACGGGCTCAGCAAGAACATTTTAACAGGAGCATATTTATGTTTTACGGGGTCCTGAAGCGTACAGAATTTGGGGAACCCTCCGTAAAGAAAAGAACATAAACATAAGAATTCAAACTTGGAAAGGCGTCTCGGAACACTCACACGTCAGCTCCATTAGCTTCACGGCAAACCCTCCTCTGACTTGAACCCATTGCTGCTCGCGGCATCACTCAGAGACTCCAACTACTCTTTCTTCCAGAATTCATCACTCACTGGACATTTGTTAGGAACCCAGGATTTTGCCGGATGCCCGAGGAAAGGATCAATACAGATGAGGCCTGGTAGTCCATGGTCCAGTTAGGACAGGAGGAGCTCACCAAAGATAACCTGGGTGGACAGGCAGAGGATCTACCCCTGCTCAGTCCCTCGGACCCTCACGGCCATCATGGCTGCTTCTTCCGGCTTCCGCAGCGATGACCAGGGCCCCCCCATTACCCGCAACGCACGAGCCCCAGGACACGTGGGAGAATCCACAGAGCAGCGTACTCCCGCCCAGTGAATTCTCACCCCTCATTCACTCTTCTTATGTAAGGACGAGTACTGAATAGGTCTGCTCTGTTTTCTGTCGAGGTTTCTATTTCTCTCCTGATTCACATAACTGAGAACATTTGGTCCAGTCCTGCTGTTTCCCACTCAGCAGAAACATGTTGACATCGATTTCCAGGATTTTCCCTGAAGGCCAAAGGATCAGTTCTAGTCACAGTGAGCACAGAACATTCTAACCTTGAAATCCAAGGCAGCAAGCTGCCAAGGAGTACTGAATTCTTCCAGGTTCCACTCTGCTCGCATAGGCCTGGATTTACCGAAGGCACGAGCATCTGCGAGCAGACTCCCAACACTTCCTTCCCAGCAAGCAAACTGGAACTCCACTACCTCGGGCCTGTTCCAAGTTCAAGGGAATGAAGAGTTGCGGTCACCCAAAGACAGGCAGAGCTCTGTGGAGCGGTGCTCTAAGGCCGCCCCTCTCCCGAACCACCACGCAGGCTTCCTGCAAGAACCTGCTCTGAACTTCCTTCTTTAGCAAAATGAGAGCATGTGTGAGGTACTGGGCACCCTATAGGTCTATCAGATGGTTCACCTGTGGTGGGGGCATATGCTTAACAGGTCTGCGTGCCAATTAAGTCACTCTGAGTGCTAAATTTCAATCACCGCCATCCCAGGAACGCTGATCGGCAGCAGCAGGGTGGCTGTTTGTTGGAAGACATGGAGTGGCGTTGCCACTCTGCCTCCGTATGATTTTGCCAAATAGTCCTATAGATCCCCCACCAAGAAGATGGGGGTGTGGGCATAGAGCATTTCTCAGTAGTTGCTCTCTTGATACAATACAGCGGTAAACTAAATAATGAAATTCAGCGAGGCCCAGGCTGCATCTCGCACCCATCTGATGGTGGAATTCAGAGAAGCCCTGGAGAAGGAACGTTTTAACCCAGCAGGTAATGGTGTGGAGCCCCTGTCGTGCGCACGCACGCGCGCACAAACACACACACACTGTTTAAGCAATTCTTAGGCAGGGCGGCAGGGAGATAAAATCCACTCCCTGACTCCTCTTGAGGGGCTAGGAAAACGAAAATGCCACTGATACACTCAGGCAGTTTATCAATACTGAGCCAGAAGAGGCGTCCTTTCTGGCATTCCGAAGTATATCTGCTTGAATCAATCTGATCTTTCTGTTCTGAGAACGAGAGCAAGAAAGAAGGGGGGACCTATTAACCTTCAGTTATGTCTCCAATCGATTCCTTGCAATCTCTCTCCTCCTCGTTTTTCCCTTCTCTGTGTGCATTATTTACCTCCATACTCCTGCATAGAGATGCCTCATTGTATCAGATCTGGTTTGTTGTTCCTTTATTTTCCTGTCCTGGTTAATTAGCCATACTAGTTAATAGAATTAGTACCTGTTAAAGGGCCCACAACCCAAACTACCAGGATTAGATGAGGAAAAGGGGAGAATGCAATTGCCTGACTACTCTGGTCCCCATGTCTACTATTTTTGCATATTTTTCAAACTTAAAAAAAAATCAGTGAAACTTTTTCATCAAGTGAAATGTTATATGTACTTAAAAATATATGGACAGTAATTTATTTTTACTCATTCGGTAAACAATTTTCATGTATAGATTTAATTCTATGAGCCCAACTGTGTAGAATTTAATTATAAATCCAATCAATGAGAGCAAGGCTGTTTTGATGCATACACACGCAAAATGGCGTACTCATCAGCATCTCATTTCTTCCTCTATCTTGTTTTCATTATATAGTACCAAAATATCCCTGATTCATAACCGCAAGTGATGACCATACAGTAATAGCTTTTTTAGATTCCTTTTTAATTTCTTAGGATACTTTCTTTAAATAGCTATAATCCAACTATCGATGGCTTAACCACCTCTACCTGCACTGAACCAGGATCTCAGCACTCAGTCATCTGTGGGACAATGTGCAATGGCTTGGCTGGGGATTCCCCACCTGGGCTAGGAGCCACAGCACCATGTGCCGCTGTACCCTTGTTTCACTGTGGCTCCTTCCTGCCATATCCATTGCTTACAAAGCTACTGGGGGAACATCACTTGGTCTGTATGTATAAAGAGCATGTTGAAGTCAACCTACCAAGCTATTATTTTCTAACCATCCATCCCTTAGAAGGTGAGAGAGTGCCAGAAAACAGTGCTGGGATCTGTGCAGGGATGAGTGTGGTTCTTCAAGGAAGTGATCACGGGCTTCCTCCCTAGGACTGAGCTAAACTGACACTATCTGGGCTCACACCAAACTACTGTGCCTTTTCCCAGAGTCTTCCAAAGCTCCTACCAAATAATTCCACCAACTCACCAACCCCAGCCTCTCACCCACCCTCCTATATGTAGACGCTAAGAAACCATCACATTAAAAAAAATATATGCAGTATATATACATGTGCACATATACACAATGCATATGTGTCTATGTGGGATGTTGTTTGGCCATTAAAAAGAAAATCCTGTCATTTGTATCAATATGGATGAAACTGGAGGGCATTCTGCCAGGTGAAATAAGCCAGATAGAGAAAAATAAATACTGTATGGTATCACTTATATGCAGAATATAAAACAAACAAAAACTGATTTTATAGAGACAGAATATAAAGGGGGTCGTTAGGGGTTAGGAGGGGAGGAGGAAATGGGGAGATACAGGTCAAAGAATGTGAAGTACAAACTTTCAGTTATAAGAAGTTCTAGTGTACATCAGGATGATATAATTAATAATACAATATTGTCCATTTGAAAGTTACTGAGAGTAGATCTTAAGCATTCACACCAAAAAGCAAATAAAACAAAAAACACAAAACAAAAATCAAGAGAAAGAGAGAGAGAGTGAACTATGAAAGGTGATGGAAGTGTTAATTATCTCTGTCCTAGCAATCATTACACAATGCATATGTATATCAAAGCACCACACTGAGTACTTTAAATATATACAATTATATTTGTCAATTATTCCTCAATAAATTTGGAGGGGGCGGGAAGCAACCATCACCATGGACCCTAGGGGAGGGAAATGTCAATCCACCTCTCCCCTCATCTAACCCCAACTTCCGTCTTTACTGGGTTACAAAACAAAAGCATTCATAGAGATAAACAGAGACACTACTATGCCAATGGCTATTAACAGTGTTCTCTTGTGAAACCGTAAAAGGCAGCCAAAAATATTCTGTTGTAGCAAAACATCAGGACAAGCCTTATTGCCAGGTGTGCATCCGACAGTCTTATGGCAGCAACCTAACTTTACAGGTGGGCAGTCTCCATTATGCCCAGTATTTGGGCATATGACACTTTGAATGTGACAAGCATGTTTTCTTTAACCAATATAAAAATATAATTTAGAAACGAAACCCCAAACACTTAAGGAACCCCTACAACACCCTCCTGGTAACCTGGTTCAACACAGTATCTTTTTGAAAACATCTGTATTAATAACCAGACCAACATTTATGCCACACTTCCCAAGTAGAAGGATAGGAATTCTCCATTTCTTTTCCTAAGGAAAGAACATAGTGTACCGACACTTTCCTTTGCTAACTTATGACAATGAATCCCAGAGGAAGGGGGATGGGAGGCAGGTGGATATCCGTGTATCTCCCATTTCCCCAACTCCCTGAGGAGGATGCATGTATTTCCCCATGAGTATTTTCTCCTAATTCTTCATCTTAGGAGTTGCAATCTGGTAGAGGGCTACTGAGAATCTTTCTTGAAGGAGCTTGCTTAGCAAGCTTACTATTCTTCTTAAATAATGAATTTAGGTTAGGATAGCTGTAGGAGAACTTATGGACATTTAGACAGATTTCAGTTCTGCCAGAACCCTTGATCTGGCCACTGAACTTCACCTCATCTCATCTTCTCTGGGAAGTCTTAGAAAAGCAAGACATGTCCCCTTTTCTTCCCTTGGGTCCAACTGCAGAAACAGATTCTAATCCCAAGGCAAACTAAAGTGTGTCCTTGGGCTCCTTGACAGTGAGCAATCTGGGCTAAAAGATCCTAAAGTCTCTTTAGGCAGGAAGATCTATAGTTCTAAATCCAGAACAATGTAGATGGTGACATGGTGTGCTAGTCTATAAAACAAGGCATTTTCTTTTGTATTTCTCTGTTATTAGTGATTCAGGGCTGGCCTGGGCAAGTATTTTTTGTCATTGTAACATTGAGGAGACCCCACAGAACTCATCCATGCTAACAGTCATAACTCTACCTACCTGGGGTGGGGCACAGTCTGGCTTGGGTGAACAGTGGCAAAACCACACTGAAGATGCCAGTAGGTTGGTTCAGGGCTAAAACTATCTACCTCCATCCTTTTCCCACCAACTTCCAGCATGCCCTGCTGTTTCCTCATTGCCCTGTCTCCAGTGGCCTCCTCTCTGCTTACCAGACACCAGCTGGCTAGATATTTTAAAAAACGTGGACAGAAGTGATATGCGGTCAAAAAATTGTAAGCCTTGAAGAGATCTAGAACAATCTTTCAGAGGACTAAAGAACTACATACAACATAAGAGGAGTGTTCAATAGCCAGCAATTTTTGTTGTTGTTTTGGGTTGTTTTCTTTGCACTCCAGTTTTAGGGAAAAGAAGCAAACTTACAACAGTGGTTTTCCTAAAAATATGCATACTCCAGATTGTGTCTTTGGCTCAGAAAGCATTTATTCAACTTTCTAACTGAAGAAGAAGTTCTCATTCCTTTGAGTAGCCATGAATTCTTTAAGAATCTGATCTAATAAAAATCTATGAGCATAAAACAATGACTATAACTTTAGTGATATCACTGATCTCCTGAATCCTAGGGGGGTCATGAATCCAAGAATAAGAACCTTCTCTAATTCCCAGAAAATGAGAAATTTCTTCAGAAGAAAGAACATTCAGCTCTAAAATTCTATACATTGAATCCAATAAATATTAAGCTTTCTTAAGAGGCAAGGATAAAAAAAATAATAATAATAAAAACCACTATGTGCTGTGAGGACACAAAGGGAGAATGAGACTCGTACCAGGCCCTGGAAGCTTACAGTCAAGTAGAGGGGCAGAGCTGTACCCAGACGGTTACACTAAGGAAGACAAAGCCTTGCAGCAAGAGGACAGTGTTTTAATCTCTTAGAAAGCATGCAAGAAAAGTATAATCAGGTATAGACTCTTACAAAAGAAGACAGTCAAGACAAATCCCTGAAGACGTGTGTGATTCTGATGGTCACGAGAAGCCACCGAGCTGGTAGCTCTGTAAGGGCTAAGGGAGCTCTGTAAGGGCTCCCTTCTCAGGGAAGGGGGCAGGAGGGTACGAGTCCAGAGGTGCGAAAGCTCACAGAGCAGTCAGGAGACAGCAAGTCCCTGGGAGACACGGAGTATCAGAAGACACAGATACATTAAGCTTTACTGTGGATGCCTTAAATATAGGACGGCAGTATGCGCTACCAAAACATACAAATAAACAAGCAAACAAACAAAGGCTTTGGAATCAGAACACCAGACTTTGAGTCTTGGTTTAGCCACTGTACCTGTTGGAAAGAGAACGCTAAAAATCACTCAAATAATGAGACACAGTTCCTCTCCGAAAGTGTTACTGCTTAGCGCTGTGCGTCCTCCTGTTTACAAGGTGGTCCTAACACTTCCTGTAGCACGTGCAGACACAGCTACACTCACAAAGAAAAGAAGGACCTCTACTGTACATCTGCTTTTGTTTTTATTTTTTAATGTATGTATTTTGACAGAGATCACAAGTAGGCAGAGAGGCAGGCAGAGAGAGAGAGGAAGGGAAATGGGCTCCCCGCTGCGCAGAGAGCCTGATGTGGGGTCGATCCCAGGACCCCGGGATCATGACCCGAGCCCAAGGCAGAGGCTTAACCCACTGAGCCACCCAGGCGCCCCTGCTTTTGTTTTTAAATTAGAAAAGAAACTCTCAGGTTATGGGGGTGGGAGGTTGGGGGAGCCTGGTGGTGGGTATTGTGGAGGGCACGCATTGCATGGAGCACTGGGTGTGGTGTAAAACTATGAATTTTGTTACGCTGAAAAGAAATTAAAAAAAAAATTAAAAAAAAAAAAAAAAGAAAAGAAACTCTCCCCAAAGCCCTTCCAGCAAAATCTCTATAGCCTCAACGACCAGTGTTGAGCCACATGCCCACATCACAGCTTGAATGAAAGTTGGGAAAACGAGGACAACAGAGGTCTGGAGAAGGACTTGGTGTTTTCTATGGTAAGAGATGGGCTCTGCCAGTCAAGAAATAGAGGGTAGTGGCTGCTGAGTAACAATGAGTAGTGTCTGCCACTGCGTGACCTCAAATAAATCACTTAAATACTGAAAAGACTTATTAAAAACAAATGTGAGAAAAGGAGACAAGGTTACCTCTCTCCTTAGTCTCTTAGAAATGGGAGACGCAAGCAACAGGAAGTGGAAAAATTCTGTGAAAATGTTCAAGTACGCTGCAGATGTAAATAGTTGCTATTATTAATAACATCCAGCATTTATTGGAGGCCTAGTCTGTGTACCAGACAAATTTCATCATTAAGGGTATTTCAAATAATTATCTCTCTTTTTCTGGTGAGGAAATTGAGGCACACAGAGGCTAAGAAATTTATTCAACTCTTAATGTGGTGAACAAGTTGAAATCACATTATATATAGACTCTTACTCACTGTGCTTCATTATCTCCAGGGTACGTTGTCCTAAATGAGTATTTCTGTTACTAGAGGTTAGTGAAGGATCCTCACTTTCTGTCCAGTTCAAAAGTATCGTAGACCTGTTACCCATCAGACACGGTATCAGCTGGACTCCTCCTTTACTTTGCCTTCTCCTGGACATCCCTGGAATATGTTCTCCTTATATGATATAAATTGGAGTTTTAATTCTTTATTGACCTTAGGTCAATGGCATTTTCATTTTTCATTTGTTTAAAAAAAAACCTTTGAACCTGAATGAAATCCAGTGTTAGTGGATGATCCTTCCACTTAAATCCCAGATGTTGGCGGCCTCCAGACCAGGGATTCCAGACAATGAATGCATGCATGTCGAACTGCAGATTCCAACAGAACAGCTTCTAGTATCTTCATTTTCAGGAGATTTATGTGACTGTGTAATTGCACTCCATCTGAGTCATCCAAGGGATGAGAATTCAATAATAGCTAAATCGGATTAAGAGACCTCAGAGGGGAACTGGAAGGTTGGTACGATGGTGTGCACAACCACCACACATGGGCATCCTAAGTCATCAGATAGAGGTAATCCAGCACATACAAACACAATTTGAAAAGAAAAACCAGGGGAAAGGGTGGGATTAATTTGGGTTGTGGGGCCAGCCAGAAAGCAATCAGATTTTGGCCTCTGGGGAGTCCTTCATCCCAAATGGCCTTCATGTTTTCTAAGAATCCACATAATTTAATAAAATGTTTCTTTTTTTAAAAAAGATTTTATTTATTTGTCAGAGAGAGTGAGCACAGGCAGACAGAGTGGCAGGCAGAGGCAGAGGGAGAAGCAGGCTCCCCACCGAGCAAGGAGCCCAATGTGGGACTCGATCCCAGGACACTAGGATCATGACCTGAGCCAAAGGCAGCCGCTTAACCAACTGAGCCACCCAGGCGTCCCAATAAAATGTTTCTTTATGTAATATCCTCTGAATGCCATTGAAATGGTGCGAGTGAATTACATGGCTACTGGACCACCCCGAGGAACTTGAAAGACCAGACAGCCAACAGTGAGGCAGACAGACACAGGGGTATATAGGTGACCGACTCAACAGGAGGCACAGACCAAACCGTAGACTATGGGACAGCCCTTTTGGAGAGTAAAACGTTTTTAAGTAAAAATCTGCTATATCCTCCCCTGAATCTGTTCCCCTCTAGAGGTCATTTGCAGCTAGGATATGAGGTCACAGGAGCTGTGGAGCACTGTCCCAGGAATTTCCATGGGAGAAAGATTACAGTTCTCACTCAAGGCCAACTCACATCTCTCTCCCCTCTTTTGCTGAAAGTCAAAGTTCTTTTCTGGTAGTGACTAGCAATGAAATGCAGGTAACAAAAGACTATTATAATCTCTTCCTAGAACCTGGCCATTCTATTTAGCAAACAAACCCAATGGACCCAAGCTGTCCTTTGACGCAAGTCTTGAAAACAGAACTTCTTTTTCTATTTTTCAAGGTGAGGGACACTGTCAACTTAAAAAAAAAAAAAAAGTATTCTCTCCAATTCTCTCCAAAATCTGGAGATGCTCAACACTTCAGTCCTCCATAGTCTTCTTTCTTCTCCTCCTCCTCTTTTTTGAATAAAAAAGAGAATAATTCCCAAAGCATATATCCATATCTAGCAGATAATGTTAACTATTTCATATTCCCCTTTCTCTATTTAAATTACTCTGCTCTAAATTATACTCTATTCTAACCATCTGCATTACACTAGGAGAGATAGAGAGATGCTAAATTAAATGATCTTTTTTTTCCCTAGAAAAAAGCCTGATAACCACTATCAATGTAATCTCCAAAAAGTACCAAGATAAAATGATTGTACAAAATATGAGGAAAATACATACTCAAGGTAAGACCTCTCTACACGAGGGAAAGTAAAATAGAAAAATTAGACCTTGAGAGTGCTAAAGGCAAAGCTTCAAGATATGAAAGCAAATAAGGCTAGGGAGGAGAGGGAGAGAAGCAGGGAACTCAGGGAGTTGTTTGGAATGACATAATTCAAGGAAACCACACAGAATACCCAGTACAAGTCCACTGCTTCATAAAGAAACCAACCATATACGATGCTCTCCTCATCCCCCCCCCCCCCATAAGAAGGTAACAGACAGAACTTCTCCTTTGACTTAATCCCTATTTGAATTAGGTCAATGGGTACTTATCTAGAAACACAAATAAGGAATTATAAAACTGTAAGAAATTATTCCTTGCATTATCTTCTCTCTGGAAATCTAGAAAGCAAAGAGAGGAAACACCTATGACAAAGTTAAAGGGGAAGAACCTAAGGTTGTAAGGAGAGGAAAAGGGACGTGAGGAACAGAGAAGTTCCCTTTTAACTTCCCCCATACACTGATACGAGGACCTCCAAGCTCTCAAATCACTCTCTGTCTGAATTATAGACACTATCTAAATATTAAACTCTCCCGACGTGAGATCCCACACACGAAATGAACACACCATTAAGCAGCAAACTGTGTGTTAATGATGAGGGGCTCTTCTGTTCTTCTGCTCCCTTATGTTCAGCTTCAATATAAAGAAATGAACCAAGTCATTCCTTTTCTACTTTTGCATCTCTTGGTTTTTACACTGTTATTCATGGATCTGAAGAGGTTAACTCAATTTTTTAAAAAATACTGCTTTTTCAAGGTTAATACAACACACTAACAGGAAGCCAATAAATAAAGATATGCATTTTATGGTGATCCAAGTGTCACAAGATGAAGCTCAATAAAAATGGCATAAAGAATGAGAATACAGCCTTTAATTTTTTTTTTCATTTTCTCTTCTCACCACACAATGAAACTAAAACAATAAGAATAAAAAATCAGAGACAGTTATTATGGTAAGTTTAAATATTTTCCTTTACCTTGGGAAAATCTTAAGGTGAACCACGGAGGAAGAGAAACATTTTACTCTCTTTAAAAAAATGAATAAATAAGCAATAACAACAGACCTTTATTAACAGATCTTTTGTTCGCCTTGTCTGAGTGCTAAGGCGTGATGGGACACAATTTGCCCAAGAGGAAATTCAAAGCTTAAAAAAGCTGGCTTGAAAGTGAAATTTAAATAACATCTTGAAATCCCAAGTAAAATCTATTAATAAATAATAAAGGCTTCTGTTGGAGTAAAGAATCCTCTAGAAGTTAAATGATTCTTACGTATTTCTTGTCATTTAATCATAGAACCAAAATGCTTCTACATGACTCTAGTTCTAATCCTCTACAATGGCACCTAGCTGACTGGTGGGTGCTTATAAAAATATTTAGCATTTTGTCATTCTTTTAAAGGAAATTTAAGACAAAATTGGAAAGGACTTCAAAGATCATGTAACTCTAACCACCTCCTCTGACAAATAGTGGAAGTTATACTTCTAGAAGAATCTGTTCTTGAATAAGGAGCTTCTGAGAGTAAGGACTAATCTCAACATGCCATATGCAGACTCAGAGCATGGAGGAGGTGGTCCTGTGCACAGAGGGACGGATTGGGGGGGGACCAGTTCTGACATGGGGGTTGATCAAGAGTCAGGTGAGGACTGCAACCAGGAGCATCAGGCCTAGACACAGGTTTTATGAAGGTAAGAATCACACAATTTGAGGACCTCTCTTCAGGAAACAGAATACAAAATTATGAATAAAACAAGGTTTAACAGTGAACATTTATGAGAATGACAAGTTAGCTCACAACAAATTACCAGTAACTTAAAAATTCACATACTTTTCTTCTGAGATATGTTTAGGCAGTTTGGCAAAAAATAAGAAAATAGAAACCTTTTCTGATTGCAACCCAGCTTTCCCTCTGTAAATGACGCAATCTACAATTCCCCTCAAATGCCCGGCATGCACAGGAACCAATGCCTGTGAGGGCTCTGAATCTTAAGCTTCATTAGCTTCACTGTAAAGCCCCTTTGAGTGGGATTCCACATCAGATGCTCGTTAAGAATGGAGCTGTCCATTCCCACAATCCTGGGCTGCAAATCCAGAGAGATGGACATATGCCTGGGCTCTGGGACACTGAGGAAGCCAATGGACTCCTGGGGGTTCAGTCTGCTCCCTGGTTACACTACACATTTGTAAGATCTCTTCCCATTATAATACCATCCAAT
The DNA here is from genome assembly GCA_004024625.1 of Mellivora capensis. NCBI lineage: Eukaryota > Metazoa > Chordata > Mammalia > Carnivora > Mustelidae > Mellivora > Mellivora capensis. The sequence continues at coordinate 11,329 of PISX010014541.1, forward strand.
GACAGACACCCCAATCTACTCTATCTTCAGTGTTCCCAGACTTAGTAAATGCTACTGTCATTGCTCAAGCTAGCACTCTGAGTGAATCTTCCTTGACTCTCTCTATTCCCATTTTCTCCCCAAACCTAATCAGTCACTAAGCCCTTCAAATTTCTCTCCTTAACCTCACCTCAACTGTTGTGGGCTACTCCACTGCCTTTGACAATGCCCCCAGCCTTCCGTCTTGCTTCCCTCCAGCCACCTTCTGCACTACTACCACGATAGTCTTTTTAAGATAGCAATGTTGTGGGGTGTTTTTTTTTTCTCCCACTCTTCCAGATATCTGCGTGGTCTCCCATTGATCTTTAAGTTTCATAATCTGATCTACAAGGCCAAGTGTGACATGGCCCCTGCATGCACATTCAAATCACCGTCTTCCCAATACTTCTTTATTCTCACAAGTGCATGTGAATCCAGACATAATGTTCTCTTGCTGACCTAGAGAACTTCAATATGTGTTAATGGTCTGAGTAACTGACTGTAAGTATATTGGTGATGGACTTTTCCAGGCATAAACAATGCATTCCAGTTACATGAGCAATTATCGTAGCAATCACCTAGAATAGAGTAGGATTAAAAAAAAAATACAAGTAATTGTAACACAAGGGCATTGTTATTTCATGAAATACAAATCGTAGGAATGATATTCCAAACACGCTGGATTTCCTCTTGGAAGTTTAGGTTGATTAAGGAATTACATGCTAGACAATTCAATACTGTGCATCTCTTTTGAGAGGGCTGGTAGTTGTAAAACATGCCTATGAACCAATCCAAAGGTTTACTGACTTTTCTGTTCTTTCATTCAAAAGTGTTAGCTAGGTAGTGGTAGGATAGAGACCTACAGTTAGAAGTTGAGAGGGCTAGATTCTGGTTACAGAGTCAATTTTAATTCTTCATATGACTTTAGTCAGATTAACTCTTTCCCCCCCTTTTCCTATTGAATAAGACTGATAACATTCGAATTCCATTTCTAACTGGATTATTATCACCAGTTTACTTTATGGAATACTTTTTAAAAAAATTTTGTCACTCTCCTAAGCATTTTGAATAATATAATCTATGTACATTACTTAAGATTTATTTATTTTAGAGAGAAAGAGAGTGAACGTGCATGCATGCAAGTGGTGGGAAGGGCAGGGGAGGGGGAGAGAGAGAGAATCTTCAAGCAAACTCCCCACTGAGTGCAGGGGCTCGACCTGGGGGTTGAATTCAGGACACTCATATCCACGACCTGAGCCAAAATCAAGAGTCTCTGCTTAACCAACTGAACCAGCCCCCAGGCGCCCAGTCTATGTACATTCTTTTAGCTATCCTATGAAGCCAATACATCTTATTTTTTTTTTATTTTTGCCATTTTCAGATTACAGAGGAGTTTAAGGAATTTGTCCAACATCAACTAGCCCATAAGTGGGATGTTGGTATTTGAATCCAAAAATCTTAGACCAGAGCTCAGGTGCTTAACCACTATGCTACACGGTCTCTTAGTAGAGCAAAAGAACTTTAAAGAGTTTCAAAGAGTATACTTCATGGCTTTCAATCAGCTTGATGCCAGGCTCTATCTATCTATCTGTCAACCTATCTACCATGTATTTGGTTGTTTTTCTAGGCACTGACCATAATCCATATTTGTTTTTCTAAGTGCTACTGAGAAGGCAAAAAGAGAAAACAGATACCCGCCCTCCTTGCACACTGTAGCTAAGAAGGGACTCACAGAGCTGAATGCTTCAGAAAGGAGGTACTGTGGGAATAAAGAGACAGGAGCAATCCCTAGCTGGATATAAATGGGATCCTTTCAAGTTCTTACAACAAGCAGGTGCTTTACACACAGTATGTCATTTAATTCATTTCACAATCCTGGGTGATAGTATTTGCTATCCTCACACAGGAAATGGGATGGCTTAGATCTTCTTGGCTTCTGATCTGGAGATGGGGCTTGAAGGAGAGGCCAAGTTAGCGTTTCCACACTCCTGAGGAGGGGTCAGCTTTGCGTCTCTCCTGCTGAGATCTCTATGGACTCCATAGGCCAGAGAGTCACACCTCTCCTGATCCACTGCCGTGTATAAAACATGGAGGGGTCATGTGCAGAAAAGAAGAAACTTCCCAAGAGTCTACAACAAGACCATTGATCTGCCCCTCTGCTAGTGAGAAAAACTGAAAGTCCCTCAAATGTCCCCAAGTCAAACACAGGAAACAAGGCTTCAGTAAAGAAAGATAAGAAAGACTAGAAAAGAATGGTTTCTCAGTCCCACATGGGAAATCAGTTGCAGAAATGGATAAGTATGTCACTGCTGCTTCTCTCTTTTTAATCTTTTAATTCTAAATCAAGACACTAGTGAAATTTAGAAACCCAATACCCTGTCTGGCCTAGGAAATGCAAATCTCCCAGGGAAAAACCCAGTTGCTGACCCACTGTGAATGGCCCACCACAGAGAGATGGATGTGCGTGGTTCACAAAGCTGACCAGGAGGGTGAGGGGGTCTCTGGGCCCGGCAGGAGGGGGGCTCTGGGAAGTGATTCAGAGACACCGGGGGAAGGGGAAGCGCCAGAACTCACTGCCTGGCTGCTATGGGAGGCTAGAAGAAAGAAAAAAGAAAAAAAAACCTATTTTCTTGAAAAGAGAACCTCTTCCTTAGATTTCCTCCTATTTTTTTTTTTCTTTAAACTGTCCAAGATTAATGTGGCAAAAATAAAATGTCCCACAGGCTGCTTATTTTGACGCTTACTACAGCACATAAAAGTGAAGAATTAGCATGGAATGAATAATTTATTTAGTGCTTTACTGTTGTTTTAAACAAATCACTTCCATGAAAGCAATGTGTATTCAAGCAATAAATCACTGTTTAGCACTCTGTTGTGAGGAAAAGATACCAGTTGGCAGAATTATTGAATGGCAGTGCCTGGCGGGGAGGCAGGCACAATAAAGATAAAGGTGATGTCCTTGCACTTTGGGATTTCGAAGGAGCCTGGGTCTGAGTGAGATGCAATAATGAGACCCTTCCCTGTAGTCACAAGGTTTAAATGAGCACCTACTTCTGCTAATGCATCTGATATTATGACTAGCAGGGCATAACTTATTATTACCTTGGAGCTACTGTTATTTTACTAAGGCAATGAAAGTGGGCCAAGCACAGAACCCAAGTGTCTGGGATACACTATTGAAATAAAACAGTGAGTTCTATGCCTTTGAGTTTTTGGGGGGGAGGGGCTCAGAACACCAAGGGAAACTGGTTCAGGCCAAAAGAATGATCCTGATTTTCTCCTTAAAGTAAAATTAGACAATGGGACATTCTATTGTCCCAGCTTTATGAAGTTCTCAGAATGAAATAATAATCCTAGTTTTTGCCGTGCAAAGAAACAAAGCAGTCCCCACAGGGCTGAACTAGCTTAGATTACAAATTTTGATATGTCTTTTTTTGTTTGTTTGTTTTTAAACCAATGCCACAAACGTAACCTGAGGTCAGTCACTTAAAGCCTTCCATTAGTTCTGGCAACTAGTGACAATTAGTACAGGCTGGTAATTCCTGTCCCTTACAGTGCAGAAGACTGATGGCTTGATGTTTACACATCTGGAGGAAGAGCAAAACCCATCCATTCTATCAACTTCATCAAAGGTTTCTGCTGCAAAAACCTTCATTTCATTTCCCTCTGGCTTCAAAGGTAATAATTAATAGCATGTCACCCTCAAGGAGTTTAGAAAACCAGTATTCCCCAGCCCTACTTTAAGTAGTTTAAGAAAGAATAAACTCTCAGCCTCTTTTATAAGATAGTCTCAACTTTGCCAAAAATGTGCTGAAAGCTGAAAACAACAGTTCTGGCCACTGGAGTGAAGGTGACAGGCACTGAGAAATGTCATGAATTTGATGCTTCTCGTCACCTTAATGATATTTGCTGTCTTTTTTTTTTTTTTTTTAACTATCTCAGTGTCAGCATTTTATCAAGCTCAGGCAAAACTCAAAATGTTGTTGGCTTCCAGCCAACCAGAAATGCTTCACCCTCAGGAAGAAACTAATCAATGAACAGCTCTCTACAGAATGTTCACTATATTCACGGCAGAACCATAGGCCCTATGGGAGACAAAAGGATAGAAAATGTAATTTCTGCCACCCAGGAATTTACGATGTATGCAGAATCTGATTATCACTCTCTTGTTCAGAAACGCTCAAGGTTCCTTTACCTCAGTAGGACTAAATTAATTCCCTCTTCCTCCACAGGACATCGAAGGTCCTTTCCATACAGCACCTATACACTTTCTATTTTTCATTGGTTGCTACTTCTCCTTGCAATCTTGCCTTCATGACCACCTTGTTATTCTTGGAACCACCATGAATTTTCAGGCTTCTGGTGCTTTCTCAATTTCCAATACTCAGCACAAACGTCACCTCCTCCGTGAAGCCATCCCAGCCTCTCTGGACAGAGTTTGTGGTTGTATCTTGCCTTTTTAGCATAGAGTATTTCAACTATGGCCTAAGCACACCACTTTCATTACTTGTTTACCTGTCTCTTCCATTAGGTTATCATCTAGTTATTGAATTTTATAATATAATTTCTTGTGCTTGGGGTCCCAGGGTGGCTCAGTCAGTTGAGCATCTCCCTTCAGCTCAAGTCATGATATCAAGGTCCTGGGATCAAGCCCCATGTCTGGGCTTCCTGCTCAGTGCTTCTCCCTCTCCCTCTGCCTCTTCCTGCCTCCCCACCTATCTCACCCTCCCACCCCCACTCATGCTCTCTCAAAAAAAATAAAATCTTAAAAAAAACTTTAATAAAAAATGTAATTTCTTGTGCTAAATGGAATATGACATCAAAGAAGCCCCAGTATATGGTCAATGAATACTTACACAATGTACAGGCATGTATGCTTAAAAATGTGAGGCAATTTGGAATGAATGAAATTATTTATATGTGCAAGCCCACTGCCATCCTTGATACACAGTAGATGCTCAATAAAAATTAGCTCGGTTAGAATCAAACGCCCATTGAATATCATAGTTTGAAGAATGATGGAGTATAAATTATACTGCTGTCAGCACATTCTCAGAAGTTCAGACTTAGGGCAAGCATAGTATATTTGTGGTTCATCATTTAAACCAGCAATAACAATGATGTTTGAAGAATATGGCTTGTAAAGATAAACTGAGATAGGGGTGCCTGGGTGGCTCAGTGGGTTAGGTCTCTGCCTTTGGCTCAGGTCATGGTCTCAAGGTCCTGGAATCATGCCCCGCATAGGGCTCTCTGCTCAGTGGGGACCCTGCTTCCCCCTCTTTCTGCTTACTTATGATCTCTCTGTCAAATAAATAAATAAATAAATCTTAAAAAGAAAAAGATAAACTGAGGTAATTTTTGGATGGTCTCTAATGCCAGGTTGAGAAATTTCTAGAACTCATGTGTTTCTATGTGGCAAAATATGGAGAGGAAGTTTTTTTTTTTTTTTTGGAAGTTAAGATTTTTGAGCACAGAGGGGGCCCACATAATACTGAAGATTCAAAGCTGTGTATTTTAGATCTGACACCTATGTAAGAAATGGGTTAGCAGGTACCATCAAACTTTTTCTTAAAGAATAAGATAGTAGGGGCACCTGGGTGGCTCAGTGGGTTAAAGCCTCTGCCTTCAGCTCAGGTCATGATCTCAGCATCCTGGGATCAAGTGCTACATCTAGCTCTCTGCTCAGCAGGGAGCCTGCTTCCCCCCCTCTCTGCCTGCTCTCTGCCTACTTGTGATCTCTGTCTGTCAAATAAAGAAATAAAATCTTTAAAAAAAAGGACAAGAGAGTAGGTACTTAAGGCTTGAGAACCACAAAATGTTTGTCACAACTACTCCGAAAGCAGTCATAGACAATATGTCCACAAATGTGTGTAGGTGTGTTCCAAAAGCCTTTATTACAAAACAAGGTGATGGGCCAAATGTGCCAACCCCTGGATTAGAGCAATAAATGGGTGAAAGTTAAGGAGACATTTAAGAGTCTATTTAAATGCAATGCTTCAATGTCTTGGAGGCTTGTACCAGGGTAGTAGGAGTAGGAATGGAAAGAAGAGAACAAAAGAAGGAGAGATTACGGTGGGTTGGGGGGACAAGGGGATTAACTGATGATGTAGGGGGAAATGAGCAAGAATCTAAGGTAGTAACTCTTTTTTAAGGTTTTGAATAAAGGAGGACTAGAAGACTAGAGGCGTCTTTGACAGGATGGGGTCTTCTGTGTTAAGCATCTGTGAAAAATTCTCCTAAAAAGATTGGAAGGAAGCCATTTGAAAAGATGAACATATGAGAACTAGAAACTTAAGATAATTAAAGAATTCAACAGCATTTTGGTGCCGGGGCTACCTAGAGATTACTAAAATTATTATATTAGTCCAAATTTGCCATTTCATAATGTAGCAAGGTCGGTAGTGTTTACATTCGAGATCATTAAGCAGAGGACACTCAATCCACAGCAGCTCCAAATCAGGATTTGTTTGTCCTACACAATTCTGGCCCTCAGCAAGTTTGCAAAACGGAGTGGATCAAATTGTCAGCATTTGAAAATCAGGAATTTTTATACTGAACTGGAATTTTTACTTGTCTTGAAAAAAAAATCAGAAACATCTAGCAATACTAGGTTCCCATTCCCACACAGCACAATTGGCCAGCAGGATACCGCCATTGCTCCTCCCTAACAAAATCCCAGGTCTCTTTTCCCTGGAGCAAACTCAAAGCCATTACTTACAAACACCACTTGTGGCGCTAGTGAGTCGCGATTTCAATATCTGGGTTCTGGAGGCAAACTGCCAGCCTGGTGTTCTGGCTCTGCCACCTTCTAATGGAAGGTAATCGAACTTCCATAAGCTCCAGTTTATCCACCAGGGAAGTGTGGAATAATTTCAGCTCCTTAGAGGCTCTCAGAGGATTATTATGAGGATTAACCAAAATATTGTATGTAAACCACTGGCACAGAGCAGTCCCTTAAATGTGAAATACTGTGGCTATTATCAAGAGAGGAAACTGAAGCCCGAGAGGTCACATGGATTACCCAAGTCTCCACTCAGTCTGTGACAGAATCAGTAAGAAAACTTGTTTCTCATGACATCAGGGCTATTTCCAGTACTCTGAGGCTACTCCACCACAAATGCAATTGGGATGTTTGGAAAACCTAACAAAGGTATTCCCTGAAACAAGAAGAAAAAGTAAAAGGAACAAGTCAGATATGATGATGGGCCAGTATGATGAAGCATTTCCATGAGTATCCAACAAATGTAGGATACTGGAGGGGCGCCTGGGTGGCTCAGTGGGTTAAAGCCTCTGCCTTCGCCTCAGGTCATCATGATCCCAGGGTCCTGGGATGGAGCCCCACATGGTGCTTTCTGCTCAGCAGGGAGCCGGCTCTCCCCCCTCTCTCTGCCTGCCTCTCTGCCTACTTGTGATCTCTGTCTGTCAAATAAATAAAATCTTTTTTAAAAATGTAGTATACTGGAACAAACAGACCATACCTGTGTGTCTCTGACTTTTTTTTCCCCAAAGCCACATAAAAGAATTCTAAACATTTATTCTACCGTTTGTGGCAGAGTAAAAACCAGCCCACATCTCAAATCAAAGTTTGGTGACTTTCAGCTGGGTTCTATCTGAAGAACAACTGTGGGTAGAAAGACTGACAAAAATACCCTGGAGCTACTTTGTCCTGCTTATGAATTCTAAGTCCCTGTCTGTTTCAAAAGTGGAGGAGAAAAAGTGCTAAGTCAACCAACTTTGGCTAATTAGTTCTTTCTCTTTGGTGACTGTAAATCAATGACAAGCAAACTTCTAATACTTTCACCCTGGCTGAGAAGTTTGCTGCCACTCACCATCCATCACTTCTGCCTGTAAGTGGCCTTGCGGAGCTCTTTCTAAATAGCATCCAGTTCTCGGGTTCTGTGCATGCCCTCTTTTCTGCAGCCCACGGGAAAATATGCTGGTGGCAGCTATTTGTAATAAGCCGAAGGCTTTGTGAGACCAATTGTAATGCAAAGGTCATATTTTCTAAGCTGTTTATAGATTGCAATTTGTAAGGTTATAATGTCACATGCTGTCAATAATGCAAGGTGGAGAATTACAACTGTTAATAGGTCATCAATTCTTCATTCTTCTCCTTCAATGTTCATTCTCTGGAGGGATTTAATTTGTTTCGTGGAAACATGATTCCCTGAACTTTGAACTAAAGGTTTCATTTGTTTATGAGGAAAAAGAAAATGGGGAGGGAACACGGTAAATGCTTCAAGGGATTTGAACCAACCAAAAGGACACAGTTCGGATTGGGGATTCATAAAGTCTATTTTCCAGGAATTCAGTGATCCAGAAGATGTCTTTATGTTGTCAGTATATGAGAGGCTTAACACTGTCCTTCCTCCCAAATAAAAAAATAAAATACAGGAAAATGTTGCCAAAATCCACTCAATAATAGAAACTAAAGGAGTTTCAACCTGCTTGCAAGAATGCATTTGCCATAACTGTGGGTTGCCAGGAGTCTGTCCAAATGCTTCATCAGGGAGAGTAATTAATTCTGAATTCTAGGGGCCCCTGGGTGGCTTGGTTGATTAAGCATCTGCCTTCAGCTCAGGTCATGAGCCCAGAATCCTGGGATGGAGCCCCACGGTGGGCTCCCTGCTCAGCAGGGAGTCTGTTCTCCCCCTCCCGCTGGCTCATTCTCTCTCTCTCTAATAAATAAACAAAATATTTTAAAAGAATCTGAATTCTAATGAGATCGTGAGTTCTGAGCTTGTTGCACCTGTTTTTGGAGGGAGGGTATACATTTTTTTTTTTTGAGTATCTGATAAAAACTATGGACACTACATACACCACTTCCAATGAACGGTGGCTATAAAAAAAATTCTGGGGCAACTTTCTGAAGTTCACTTACTTAACTCTGGGTAAAGAACGTCATCAGTTATAGAGATGCAGATGATCTCTTTCATACAACCCACGTGTTTTCAAAACACAGGATAGAGGCAGACGATGTAATCACCTCTCCAGGGCATTTTTATAACTTCAGAGGATTCAAAAGAATCATTGATGTTTCATCTTTGAGAATTCTATCTCTGTCTCTAACTTTAGACTGAGGCATACACAAAAATAAAAACAAAACAAACAAACAAACAAACAAACAAAAACAGTGCTCAGAAAAATAACCAGTTTTCCAAAGAGAAGACAGAACAGGTCTCCTCATTACAGTGCAAAGGGGCGTTTAACAGCCCGTTTTGCTGTCTGTCGGTTTTTCCTGTCACCTTCTTCTCGGAAAATGCATATCCAATTGCTCGATTCTTCTGTGTCCATTGGGGTTTGAAGCTCTCATGGATATCCTGTGAGAAGCTCAGAAAATGCTATCAGCACCAAATATTCCCTGAGGGTTACAAGCTTCTGACTCCAAGACTCATCCAAGCCTACTGGCTTTCATCATGTTTGTAGCCCTCCAAATCCTAGTCAGCAAGAGTCAGACATCAATACATTAACCAAAGCATGGTAATTATTTCTCTAAGGATTTTGGTACCTGTAGATGGTCAGGTATAATTAAAAGAGATAGAACATAGCCTTGGATTAGATTGTGTATAAGAGGCTAAATTGGATTCCTCAACCACAAGAAAGGCCATTATTGAAATCTGATCAAGGAAAATGCAATCTTAGATTCAACCAGGACTTAATGCCTATGATTCTCACTGTGCTGACTTATAAGAATAACATTAATATATATATAACACTAGGGGGAATATATAAAACTAGAGCTAGATAAATATTGATACAGAGGAACTGCTAACAAAATTGTGCTTCTATCTTCCAAGCTAAGGAGCGTGCTTTTTCAACATACTGTATATTCATTAGCCAAGACAGCTAGGCTTGAAATTTCACAGTATGTTAGTCCATGGAATGTGGAAATGTAAACAGAGAACTGTGCCCAGTTTAAAGGATGAGAAAACTAATTTAGGTTTTAAGCGGGTTGGGGGGAACTTTTTTTTCATCAAACTATTACCATTTCAGAGATCTATCTGAACTCACAGCTAAGAAAAATATCTTCTCCAGGCACTCAGTTGTTTAAGACAGGCTTTCTGTTGTCTTATGTTTCTTATGGGTGTAATTTTGATCCCGGTCCCTTAAAGAGATCAGTATCATGGGTAAAAGATACAAACAGACAATCAAATATTCTAGAAAAAACAAATTTCTGGCTTCCTGGTTTTAGCTTATCAGAACTGCATTTTAATATTATTGGAATATTATCAGACTTTGCCTAAAATTTACCCATTAATATGTTGATCCTCCCAGTGTTAATTTTTTAATGATAAAAAATAACCAAATAAAGAACATCTGATTATTCCTGAAAGTTGTCTATAGAAAGTTCTTTGATATCAGAGACCTCATTATGTTACATCATGAGTTCTTTGCTTCCTGGCACAGGATTATAAGTCTTGGTCAACTGAATTAAATGCCAAAGGTGCTACTAAAAAAGAACATTCAAATGTGTGCTTTTAAATATTTTTTTTAAGATTTTATTTATTTATTTGACAGACAGAGATCACAAGTAGGCAGAGAGGCAGGCAGAGAGAGAGGAGGAAGCAGACTCCCTGCCAAGCAGAGAGCCCGATGTGGGGCTCGATCCCAGGACCCTGGGATCATGACCTGAGCCAAAGGCAGAGGCTTTAACCCACTGAGCCACCCAGGCGCCCCATATTTATTTTAACAACATACAGTTTATTGCCTAACTAGGAATGATTATATATACAATTGCATTCTGATATTATTTTCTTACATAATCTATCCTTATAGGCAATGGACAAAATTCTGAAAGTCAGAGACAGTGTTTTTTCTCTTTTCATAAGTCAGTGGGGGCCCTGCCCAAAACAGCACTGCTTTTTTTTTTTCCTGCCATGTAAGAAGTGAACGTGGTCAGCCATTCAAGTAAAAAGTGCTTCCTGCTTCCCAAGGACTTACTGCCTTTTTTTCACTACTAGAGTTCCATAAGCCACACTGCTTACGTCTTTGAAACCAGACTGTGCCCATATTAGTAGCCATTCTTATGAATAGTAACCACTGGTAAACACTTTAGTTCATAAAGTGCACTGCCATCTCTGTGACTTGACCACAAACTTCCTGAGTCAAGAACTCTATACAAAACAGCAGCAATAGCAAAACAGAAGCCCAAGTCACCTAAACAGCAGCAGTGGTGAGGAATATTCCAGTAGGGAAAACAGTGGAAAAATTCTTGTTACCTCTAAGTTGTCTAAGGCCCTAATGACAACTTGTAAAGGTCACATCTAACTTTATGTTCATACATAGGGTGATAATTATTAAGAAAGATGACAATTTGTTAAAGGCCAGTTGCTAAAAAAAAAATTTAAATGCAAGAGCTAATGACTTTTGTCAATGTCTGGGTTAATGGGGAATTACCAATGCATTTAATGTAACTAAGGAACCAGAATGGAAGAGGGACCATATATTTAAACAGGATGATACATTTTTTTAAAAACAGATTTTATTTATTTGACAGAGAGAGACACAGCAAGACAGGGAACACAAGAAAGGGGAGTGGGAGAGGGAGAAGCAGGCTTCCCAACGAGCAGGGAGCCCAATGTGGGGCTCAATCCCAGGACCCTGGGATCATGACCTGAACTGAAGGCAGATGCTTAACAACTAAGCCACTCAGGCGCCCCCAGGATGATACATTTTTTAAAAAGATTTATTTATTTATTTTAGGGAGAGAGAGAGAGAGAGAGACCATGCAGGGGGAAGGGCGGAGGAAGAGGGAGACAGAAAGACAAGCAGACTCCCGGCTGAGTGCAGAGCCAGAGGACTGGTGAGATCACAACCTGAGCCTAAACCAAGAGCTGGACATTTAACTGACTGAGGCATCCAGGCACATGAGGATGATACATTTTAATCAACTATAAAAGAGAATCTTGAAACAAGTCCCACTGAAACATTATTTCAATAATCAAAAGGTGAGATTTTAAGAGTATGGAATGATAATTTATAGCTGAGAGTGATATTTTTAAAATCAATTTAGAAATATTTCCAATGGCACAAGCTTATTCACTGGCATGTAAAATGCCTAACCAATGTCTCAAGTATTTGTCAGATATCCTTGCAAAGCTTTAAGCATAGCTAAATCACTTTAATTTTACAGAAACGGCAGAGTGATCACCATTCTTAATCATAAGAATTACTGTTCTTGCCTTTGTTCATGTGATAGTAAAAGACATGGAAGTGAATTTTATCTTTATAGGCAATTCTTAAAAACTTATTTCAGAGATGGTTTCAATCCTGAAACCTCATGGACACATGAAGACGATAGAAACATAACCAAATGTGAACCACCTTCTCATTAAGTTGCTTAAAAAAACATGGATGAGCACGTTTTCAGACTTCTGTTTTCCATGCATGTCTCCCAAAGCCTTGTAAGTGGAGACATATCATGCAAGTGGAAACATTATATGAAATATATAAAAAATCAAGTTGAAATTACCAGAGGCCTCTGATTTTAGAATAAGAAAGCGGATTTTCCTCTCTCATAATATATGCCCTTATGTATACCCTATAGAATATCCAGAATCATGTATACTCCAAGGTACTCTAAATGCCTGGAAAGAAGAAAGAAAAGAAGTATTTACAGAGCACCTCTCATGGGGCCTTATGTTACATCTGTGTATCTCCTATTATCTCATTCAAGCTTCACACAACCTTTTGGGGTTTCTATGGTTACTGACAATCTTCCAGATGAAATGTGACACAGGGTGCCCCTTTCTCCAAGAGTTCAGTCATTAAGCACCAGAGCCAGAATTCAAATTCTGATCTATTTGTTCACAGATCTAGCATGTTCCTTCCACTTCCTTGTATTCTACTGGAAATCACAAGGTAACGATTAAACGTTTCCCAAGAATCAGCTCGATATTAAATAGCAGCCTTGTCTAAAACTAATTTTGAAACACAAATAATGTTTTTCAGCAGCTTGACTATGATGTGGCTAACTGATTTCCTTTGTATCTCTCACACTTTGGGTTTGCTGAGCTTCTTAGACATTTAAATGTTTTAACCAAATTTGGGGAATTTTAAGTACATACATAACTTGTTTTTTCTTACAGGTCACTAAAGTTCTATTTTAAAAAAAAATTTCAGAGGGGAGTTTTATTTTCTTTTGTTCTTCAGGTCTATTGACCTATCTTCAAGTTTATTAATCTTTCCTTATACTCTGTCCAATCTCCTCATCCAATGGGTGTTTTCATTTTATATAGTACTTTTTTTCATCTGGCTTTTGTTTTCTTTTTTTGGTGGCTGCCATTTTTCTTCTGAGGCCTCCATCTATTCTCTTAGTATGACTACCTTTTCTCTTGAGTCCTTGAACATATTTATAAAAGCTACTTTAAAATTTCTGTTGTTAATTCTAACAACTAGAATATCTTCAAGTGGGTTTCTCTTGACAACTTTTTCCCTTGACTGTAAGTGACATTTTCCACATTTGTATGACTAGTAACGTTTTACTGTTCAAGGAATAAGATTATGTTACCTTCTTATGAAGATTTTTTTCTCTCCAAATAGGCTATTAAAAAGTTACTAACCAATTACCTGGAGCTTGTGGAAGCTTAGCTTTGTACTCTATCAGCATGAGGCAGTTTAGATTTTCACTTAGGCTTCTAGAAAATTCCTTAGTTTTCATACATAGTCTTTATCCCTAAGGTGTGTTCCTTCTGTGTTTGGATGCGAGGCTTAAGGTAATTGTCTCTTGGCTGGACGGAATTCAAACTGTAAACTGTTTCCCCTTCAGTAAGCAGCAGCTGACACCCTGTTTTAGCCCTCTTCATCCTACAACTGTTTCTTCTGCTGGTTCCTTAGTATTCAGGAATCAGCAAGTATTTGAGAGATGCTGAGGCTCCCACCACTGTGGCTTCTTCCAAGAACAGGCATCATCACAGTTATTAGCTTCTTTGGATGCCCTACACCCAACCACTGACACCCTGACCTCAAGAAGAGGGGTCCACCCACACTGCACCACACGAATGGGGGTACGTTCTCAGGGGAAAACACAGCTCTCACCCAGTTTGATTCCCTTTTTTCATGAGCTAAATCTCCTTCAGTCTGCCAGTTGTTGATTGCTCTCCAATGTCTTCCGGTAGCTTCTGTATGTTTGTTTTCCCTTCAGAGTTTATAATTATTATCTGCAGAAGAGCTAGTCCACTACAAGCTACTCCTCTAACACCCTTAGGGCTCCTTCTCAAAAACAAACAAAACAACCCCCAAACTCTGTCTTGTACAAGCGCTGTTTCCTTTTTTAACTCAATTTCAAGCCATGTTTGCAAGACAACAACGATGATTACAAAATCAGTTGCTTTCTTATATTGTAGAACGCTTTTCATTCTTTTCTGCGTATGTTCAAGGTGGATTCCAGAGCCACCTCTAACAAAAAACGATAGAAACAAAAGCAGACTAAATGGTTAGAGCAAGGTCATTTTAGCAACCTCATCTTCCTTGCCTCTCAGTGGATTAGAGAGGAATATGGGAAGCTATCAATCTGCCATTTCCGTCCATGCTCAAACTTTTTTGTATTGTGTCAAATTAAGTCATCACAGGAAGCAATGGGGAAGGCAGAAGTGGACCTCTATCTCACATGTCAACTTGGAAAAGCACTGTTAGTCTGTAAAATGTGGGTCACACCATGCCCACGATCACATGGGGCAAAGATCTAAAGTAGAGGTGGGTTTAAAGTTACTGTTTGTTCAGAGAGATACCAGAAGAAGAGCAGCATCCATATCTCAGCTAACAAGAAAGGTGGTGAATGAAAAATATATGATCTCTGCTTACTGCTGACTAAGCTAATGCTACTTAGTCCTAACATAAAGCTAGAGAGTTGATAATTATGCCAACCTCTCGGCTCAACTTCTGTGTATCTAAGAAAATCTGTCTACTTCTGGAGAGAAACTCATTTCTAGGGAGCCACTAGGTTAAAAAGTGGGTAATGATTTTAATTTTTTTTTAAGAATCCTTTGCAAGAGGGCATCCTTTTATGTGTAAAGTAGGACAGCTCCTAGGAAGCTTTTGACTGCTTTTCCAGAATTATACATTCTCGTAATGCCTAGGTATCAGTAAAGCAGGAAAAATGCATTAATATTTAACACTCATATAGCAGTATAAATGCTTGCAATGCTCTACAATAAATAAAATCAGGTCTCAAAATGTGCCTTTTAAACACAATTGTAACAGAGAAATATCTTCAGAGTTTGTAATAACCTCCCAGGGGAAACAGCTACAAGTCCCATCATGTAAAACTATAGAACTATAGTATACTGAGCGAAGTGGAAGAGACTATTCTATAAAACACAATCTTGCACTGATGAGACAAGGATCAAATGTCCCTAGGAGGGGCTTTTTTCCCCCTCTAATTTAAATGATGTTAGAATACTGCAAGAACATTCCCTAAAACTCTCCTTCAGGCTGTCTTTCTCCCTTGGCAGTACCCTCATTCTGTCAAGTTCACTAATAGTAAGCAATAACCTTGATGTATGGAGAGTTAGCTCTCCCTCACTTCTTTTCTCTACTACCCATCTTCAAGCCTCATCTACTCCTTGTCTCCATTCAGCAGGACGTTGCTGACACTTTAAAGCTCAACCATAATGCAGTGTTCCTAGTTGAGCCCCTCTCCATTATCCACATGGAGATCCGTCTTATGGCAGAGAACTTTTCAAGTCGAACAACAGGTTCTGGGTATGCCTTCACTGAGACAATCCATTCTCAGAGCTTTTCTTCATGTGCAGATCTTCCTTAATTCAGCTTCATCTAAGTTGTTCTTAATATTAAGGGTCATGTATTGAATAGGTATAAAAAGGGTTGCCTTGTAAAAAATTCCGTTATGAAGACATTTTTGAAATAGCACATAATTTCCTTTATAGGATCATCAGCTCAGAAGCAAGTACTTGGGAGGAGATAGTCTCCTTAGGTCCCTTAAACCTAACACATCTTATCCAGTGAAGGCCTGACTGAAGCAAATGTTCATTCTACTCTGAAAACTGAAATCCTTCTCCCAGCTTGGGGAGTCTACTACATGCTTCAAATTGCTCTTTCTTCAGAATGAACATGGCAACCCATGTCACAGTGTATGGTAGCAAAAACCACAAGGGCAAATGGAGAGCAAATGGTTGGTAATTAAGAAAAACAGGCCCTAAAGAAATCGGAGAGAACCTAAGTCTTTATTTGCCACTTTCCGTTTCTACCTAAATCCTATTCATTTTGTGTGCACACATACAGGTAATGTAATAGGACTACTTTTAAAAGTGTGAGTAAATGGATTCCTAAAAACAAAACAAAACATAAAACCACTAAAAACACAAAAATGATTATAATTCTATCAAGAGTTTATAATTTAAAGAGATTTATGGACACCTCTCTTAACTGAGGCAAATTACCACTCTGCAAAATGAATAATGACCTTTTAATTGGTGTTTTGCACTGTTGCAATTATTGACAAAATAAGTTTGCTTAAAGAGAGTCTCATCCATAGCCAGTGATTCCTGGAGCTCAGTTCTTGTACACCCTGCTGAAAAGAAAGCTGCCACTTTTTCACCTGTTCAGTATTCCATGAGTCTAACTAATGTGACTTATGTTTAGCCATTTGTCAAATACCAGGTACAGCACAGAACTTTATGTTCCATTGCCTTTGACTTACGTTTTATATTTGACATGTAAGGCCCTTGGGATACAAGAGAGCTTTCCACCCAAACCAATGCCTACTCAGCATGTGTTCTAGAAGAGTGTTATTTCAGCTTTCTCGTTTCCTGGTTACAGGACTCAAATGGCTCAATAATTCTCCCCACAGTGATGTGTTTGACAAGCTGGATAGCGAGATGGCACCCTCATTCTGTCCTTTCCATTCCTCAAGCATATGAAATCAAGACCCAAAACAGTGAGAACACGTTCAGCTGGATTTAACAGGTGAGCTAGGCAGAAATGTTTGGAAGTGCACAGATCTTAATTGTAGCGGGCAATTCTAACTTGAAAATTGATTTTCGCAGAACAGATCTCTGTGTGAGTCCTCAACGTATGCCTGCCAGCTTTACTGACAAAAGTACTTATGTCTTTGGAACAGACTCAACAGAATCAAGGAAAGGTGAATCCATGATTTTCAGCCTTGAACATCACTATTAATTATCTCTCTTTGATTAAAAAATCATTACTCTAGGAGCAGAGCTGGATTCTAAATCCCAGGCAGGCTAAGGAAAGTACTCGAAGGGGGGGAAGGGAAATGCACAGGGAGAAAGAGAATGGAAGAAGGAGCAAAAGAACAAGGCAGAGATGAGAAGGAAAAACATGAAACTGAGGTTGCATGAAGTCAGTTTTGCATTTTCCATTTGTAACTTCATTTTAAAAGTATGCAAACGTCTCATTAATTTCTACATTTAGAATCTGATTCTGATGGTAAAAGTAAATTAGTCTTTTGGGTCTTTTTATCTCCACTTCTACGAGTGACAGATCTGAAAGAGATGAAATATTTTATGCAATTAAATATCGTGCATTATAATGTGACTCAGTGTGAATATTGTCTCAAGAACTTAGTGTGAAGAAAGGCACAGGGAATAAAAAGGTGAAGACTGAGAAATCAACATGGGGTCACAATAGCTAGGCTGCTGGAAGCTTGCTTGTAATGTGCTTCTTGGTACGTCGCTTAAGAATGACAGTCCGCATGGGCTTTAAACGCACAGGCATTGACAAAGGAGCCCTGCTTCTGTACAGGCTTCCCCAACATTCACGGTGCACGTCATGATAATGAGGAGCTGGAGTGGCCTTCTGTATGGGCTCAGACCAGGAAAAGAGAAGCTGATTTTGGACTCACTGGCAACAGTTTATAATAGAGTGAAAAGTATCATATATTTACATCCATTTTTCCAAGATGAGAACACTATAAAATGGTTTCTAATGATGTGTATCACAGACTCCTCTCCTAGGCTTTCCTGTCAACTCTAAGACCCTGCTTCTTTCTCACAGGGCTTTCACGTCAGGCCAAGATGCTACTCCCTGGGCCAAGGTTCTACGCATTTCTTCAGTTCCCCTGTCGGGCTGGCAACTCTTCCCATGCACGGGCGCTGGTAGCAGACGGCTCACGTGCTTTGGTTTGTGACACCAACTTCATGTGAAGCTCCACTGGGATTTTTGGTAACTAAAACCCTCAAAGCATCTCTCTTACTCTTCTTTATCATGTCCATTTCACAGATGAGAACAGTGAGGCTCAGAGAAATAAAATATCTATCAATGATATAAGGGAAATGATGGAGCCTGAACTTTGAATTAGAATGTTTGACTTTTAGAGGAGTGTGCAAGATTTCTCTTTTTATTTTTTAAAGATTTTATTTATATATTTGAGGGAGAAAGAGAGAGCACAAGTGGGAGGAGTGACAGAGAGAGAGGGAGAGGGTTCAGCAGGGAGCCAAACTCGGGGCTTCATCCCAGGATCCTGAGATCATGGTAGACACTTAACCAACTGGGCCAAAGGCAGATGCTTAAATGACTGAGCCACCTGGGCACAACAAGATTTCCTCTTTTTTTTTTTTTTAAACAGATTTTTTTTTTAAGATTTTATTTATTTATTTGACAGACAGAGATCACAAGTAGGAAGAGAAGCAGGCAGAGAGAGGGGGAACCAGGCTCCCTGCTGAGCAGAGAGCCCGACGAAGAACTCGATCCAAGGACCCTGGGATCATGACCTGAGCGGAAGGCAGAGGCCTTAACCCACTGAGCCACCCAGGCGCCCCAAGATTTCCTTTTTTAAACAAATAATTTTTGAAAGCTAAAAACTAGATAATATTTTTGTTCATTCTGTAGCAAACATGAGAGCCAGTCTGGCATGGTATCCTGTCCCAGCATTCACAGTTGAAACTATCAGCACTTTATTTGAATGTGCTATCTATGGGGGGGAAAATGCTCTTTTTGAAGTTAATCACCCAGGTAAATTTTATTCATCCAAGGGTGCGATATGAAGAAGGGGAAATAAGACATATAGAAGGGGAAATCAGAAACAACTATATTCTGAATTTGTGATTCTGATAAGAAAAAACAAACCTACTTTGTTATTAATATGGGCCTTTTAAAACTCTAGTTAAATCTAATCCCAAGGAGTTTCAGGAAACAAGCATGATACTGAAATTCTTCTACCTACAGAATTGATTTTTCTTTTTTTGAGGTCAGCTCTTTATGGAAAATGACCACAGCATGACAACAATCCTTAGGAAATATGCCAAATGTCTTAAAAAATAGAACTCAGAAAAATAATATAATCAGGTATCCATTTCTCTACTAGTATGATACTATTCAGTATGTAATTCCATTCTAAGTATTCAGAGAATTTAAAAATAGGATTATACCATGTAAATAGCAAATAAAGATCACAGAGATGCAGTTAGAGCAACTGACCCTACTTAAGCCACAGTTACTGTGGGAAAGGGTTCTGAAACCTTTTTTTTTAATGAAAATGCTATCAATTTAAATGGTGATTTTGATTTTAGTAGCTGATTAAAACTATTTTGGACAGAAATATACGCCACTGAGCTGCTTTTGCCCTGAAGTAAAAGTAATGGTTCAGATTCAATTTGAATTTTGTTGGCGAATGTGCGATTTAGCATTATTTGAATGTGAAAATACTCGTGAAGTCTGAATAACTCAGGATAAAGCATTCTGAAATGGTGTTGAATATTTCCGAGGAGAAGGATAAGACGAAGAGGCCGTAACTCATTGATTGCAATCTGGCTAAGAGTTGACACACACCCTAGAGAGGCAGGCACCAAAATGTGTTTTGCCTCCTCTCCATCCTTTGAACACAGAAAGCAAAGTAAACCGAGCACTCCATTTCATAAAAACCAAATGGAAACCTTGTCAACTGAATGACTATTGGTAATACCTGAGAGGAGGGATAAAATACATGTGAGACGGGTAGATATTAGGGATTAAGCAGTGAGAGCAGAATCACAGAGACTAGAGAGCAGTTTTAGGAATGAATTAGGAATCTGTTTTGGTACTGAATCCTGGAGTTACACATATGGTGGTGGTTGTGGTTGGGGTGGGGTCAGGAAAATGAATGGGATCCATTCAACAAGTTTTCTGCCACACTCTGGCAAGGATTGCCACAGATGAAGTTAACATTAGGTGATCCTCTAAGTTGGGAAGATGTGGGGGGAGGGTGTGGAGAGGGAGGCTGTGCAAACGTGAAATGTAGCCTTGGCTTTGCCAGATGAAATATGTTAATAAAAGTTACCTGAAGGGTTGCTTTTCCAGAGTATTATGTTCTTTTCTTCTTAAGTTAGGACTACATAGGAAGTTGGGCGTGGACATGGTCCCAAAAACATTAGTCACGGTAGACGTAGTAGTACTTGTAGCCATATTGGTCACAGCAGCAGCAACAATGGTAACGGTGCTCAAAAATCATTTCCCAAAAATGGCAAAATCATGATTCTCATATAGACAGAAAAAGAACATGGCTTAAAGATTTCTTTTACTCCTCATGAAGGAATCTGCTGGATGTTATAACCCATCAAAGTGAAGTCCAAAAACAGCACCAATTTACATAGATCACAAGAATGTTGAAATGAATGTGCAAAATGCAGGCAAATCCCCTTGTGCAGGGCTGAGGTGTCAATGCACCTCCCCAGGTCAGCGTAGAATTGGCTTGTCTGTCAACAAAAATCATTTTTGCATGGCTAGCACTTACCTACAATTTTAAAAACTATAAAACGGCTTTCATAAAATCAGAATTAGATAACTACCAGAAGGGTGTGCTACAGGCAATGTAAAGTTTTCCACTGAGGTACAGATTTTTCACACACACACACACACACGCACACACACACCCCTGAACTACCTGAACGAAAACTGGAAACACAGAATCCCCCAAAATCAGTGTGAATTCCACATTACACTCACATGCATAACTTCTCTCAGGCATTTCCTCATCCACCACCTGCCTTTTTTTTTTGTATCAAGAAATCAGAAGCATATTGTTTTCAGAGCTACAATTTTCCCATTGGCAAATGAGGCATCCCAAAGATATAATAGCAGCCAGGCAAGGTGGTGCTCGTTCCGGGTGATTCGACAGGAGCGTGTCACCTACATGATCTGATTAGTGCTGATACTCTGGGGAAATGATAGAGCCCAACTTTTAAAGAACTGAAACTCAATTTCTCTAACACTCAAAGAAACTTGCCCAGTGACTACAAGACAGTTATAAAGGAATATCTATGATATTTTCTAAAAATGAAAAATATATAGAAATTTAAAATCACAAGAGAAGCATATGGGACTCCATTTCCATTGCTATTTTTTCTTGGATTTTTTTTTCATTTAGGGAAAAGGAAAGAGTAGGAGGAATGCATAAAATCCTTTCCACATCCTTTTTTTCTTTATAAAGCTGCACCAGAATAGCCTGGTGCCTTTAAGGTGCTGGATACAGTGTTGTGGCCACAAAAGCTGGTACCACATAAATTAATCTCCTGATTCTCCCGTTCCCAGGAATTTTAACTACACTGAGGGTGAGAACTATGCATTGTTTACCTTGATACTCAACACAGTGCCTGGCACGCAGTAGGTGGGTTATAAACGGTTGGTGAACACAGCCTCCACCTTGTTTTGCCTTCACGCTGAGCTCTCCCTGTGTGTACACCCTCACCTCTGCTCCCCAGTCCTGTCCTGATTGTCACTGCTTCTGAATTTCTGATTCATTTTCCCACGCTTGCAGCTTTGCCGTGTTCTTAGAACTTCCCTGCTGGCACAAATTCTCTGAATCTGACCCAGTGCTTTGCTCTTTGACTACAGATAGACTACACTATCAGAGACAGGCTGACACAAAGCAATCCCCAGCCCCCAGTAACGTAACTATCCCCATTCATCTCATGTCCAAGTACTTTACACTCATGCAAACAGGGGCCTGTTCCAAGTCCTCTGAAAAGAAATGATAACCAACACAGAGAGATTTCCCTGATTCAGAAAACCTCCCAAAGGGCATCAAAAGTTGGAGAAGTGTGTGCTACTCTACCAAGGGTTTTTCCTAAATGTCTACATAAAAGCTCAAGAATGTGATTTGGCCACTTTTGCAATTAAAAAAAAAACAAAACTTAAAGCAAATGTGAAAATGTGCTTCCACTTGGTGAGCTACGGGTCTCTCCCACACTGAACAGCACCCTTTCTCACTACCTCTTAGCTGCCACTTCCCTTGTTCGTAGCTGTGTGTGTGGGGCAAGGAGACAGCAAGGATTCTGCACTGGAGACCATTTATTCTGGTCGCTTCTCAGAGATTCAGCAGATACTTACACTGTCTGCTTTTAATTTAGAAGACTTCCCCTGAATGCAACCTATGAGCAGCCTTGCAAATGTAAGAACAGAAGCCCAATACACAAAACCTCCCTGTGGTGACCTTGTCGAGCCCCACAACTTCACCAGCACATTCTAACACACACATGCACGCATGTTCACAGTCATGGCCTTCACATGACTTGTCAGTCTCCTATTCAAATATGCCTGAGCCAAGGAGTCTAGAACTTTCTGGTGCCAAGTAACGGTTACATGCAGCAGCTCAGGCTGTGAAGATCCATGCCTCTGGAGTGTTAGCTTAACTGCAGGCTGGCCTGGTTACCTGAACGACCGGGCTCATTCACACTGGACTTTCTTATCATCAGGATTCCCAACCTCTGGCTTCTTTCATGTCTTTAATGTTCAATTAAGAAACACGTTTTGTTTTTGCAAGACCAGAGCAGGGGTGAGGTAAAGGAGCGATCGAGCACAATTTCATCTTAGACTCCTTTTATTTTTAAAAGGGCACTTTAATATGACAGCCAGTCTTAAACTACTTTTAAAGGCTGGTAACTTGACCTGGAATAAAAATAAGCTGTATTAGATACTTTCAGATACAATGTTAAAGTGAAATGGCCATTATCTTTTTTACATTAAGAGAAGGGCAGAATGCCATCCCCTTTCATTTCTCCAGTAAATCAAATTGAATTATTCATTAGCACTAAATGTTTCCAAATTCCCTCCCTCTACACACATACCATTACCTCATTTTAAACAAGGAGTGGTTTCAACACTTTTAAAAATAACCTCTCTGATACATTGAGTTCCTAAAGTTTCGGACTCGGCAAAAATTAATTTCTGTGGTTAGTAAAGCTAATGGTCTCCAGAGTAGAATCAGACTATAAAGACGATAAACAAGTAATTAAAAGTAGCTCCTTGTATTGTTTCTCAGTTCTTCCATTTGTCACTAACTATACACCTTCAATGCAAATAATTCCTGGGATCTGAGGTTGGCAAGGAATGACTCGAAGTAAAATCTTAAGAAATAACCAGTAATAAAACTTCATTTGGTCAAACGAACGCCTTCCCAAAAGCCTGAGTCAAAGGACACCTTTAGATTTATACTCTGAAGGTTTAACAGAAACACATGAATAATGCCCAGCTCCTTCAGACCATGAAATATATACTTATATACACATACACACACACACACCATCAAACAAACACACATACCCCATCATACACACACAGGCTTCCCCACACACATTCCGGCACACAAACACACCATCAAATGCACACGTACTGCTAAACATACACAGGCACACCACCATCACCACCAAAACCACAGAGTGATACACAATCCCCCCCCCCCCCATCCCATCATACACACTGATAAACGCACACATAGACAAAGAGACAGACTTCGTTTTCCCTCTCTAACGTCAGATCTCCAGACACAAGGGTCTGTATTTCATTTGGAATCCCATCTCTGGTCCTCCACTCTGATCATTTTGCATCTGCCGTGTCCTGTTTCATTAACAGGAGCTCATCACAGCCACATCAAAACGTGAAGATGCATTGTTTCTATTACCATTTATAGCACCATTTGTTTCATTTAAGAAAATGTGCTTAGTCCCTGGCCTTAAATTACACAGCAGAAACGGGATTCTGGAGTTCAGGGTACATATTTATTCTCCCATCTCTTCACTTTGTCAGAAGCGAAATCACTTTGACTTGACTTTAAGACAAACTGTTTCCATTTGCACCAGCAGAAGCCCAGCTCTTTCGAACAATAACTTAGCTTCAGGGACTTCTGAGCCATTCTTATTTCCAGATCTGGCAGTGGCCTCCAGAACACACCTCCTTAATTCAGGCCTTGCAAATTCAGCCAAGGGCTGAGCTTAAATTTTACTTATGCATGATGAAAATGGGATTTCTCAAGTGTAACAATGGGGAAAATTGTATTATCTTAACTGCTGACACCAGAATTCCTCTTGGAATTGGATCCTGGGTTTTTGTTTTGTTTTGTTTTCTGTTTTGTTCTCTTTGTTTTGGAAGACAATCTCAGCAGATGATGGCTGGCAGGGACATTTGGAGTTACAGGGAGCAAACTAGAAAGGGGTAGGTGAGGAGGAGAGAAGCGTGGAGAAGGAAGAAAGAAATCAAACCCAAGTCATGGTGGAAACCTATGCTCCTGGGTCCTTCCTTTCCCTTATCTCCCTGCCAAATCTTCAGATAAGTCCACAAAACTCACAAGGATTTGAAATTGCTGATTTCTGTTGTTACTATAGAAGCCAGAGAAAGATTTTATTTTACTTTGGGTGGTGCACCCCCAGGAAATGGATGCCAAAGTGGTCCTGGGAACATCTACTGTTTTCCCTGAACTTGCAAAACCCTCAGGGAGATCATTAACTGGAGGAGTCAATTTTACCTCAAAACTTGAATCTCAGCGGGGCACCTGGGTGTCTCAGTTGGTTAAGGGCCTGACTCTTGCTTGGTTTTGGCTCAGGTTGGGATACAAGGGTTGTGAGATCGAGCCCCATGTTGGGCTCCACCCTGCGTCTGGATTCTGCTTAAGACTCTCTCTCCCTCTCCCTCTGCCACTCTCTCCCTCTCTAAATCAATCAATCAATCAATCTTTAAAAATTTGAATTTCAGTAAGCCTAAAGCTAATATCTATCTCACCCAACATGAGTGTTTAAATTAGATTATACAGTTATTATTGAACAAATAGGTACAAATTAATAAATGATACTCATATTTTAAAACATTATTCTCAGTACTTTGTTTGCTTCAGGGAACCCATGGAATGAATGACAGAGTCCCTATCCTCAAGGGGTTTACAACCTGGGCAGGGGGGTTGTAAGATATGGGGGTTGTATAAGATATGGACATAAGTACTTATACAGATCTTCTTCAACTTATGATGGGGTTATGTCCCAGTAAATCCATTGTAAATTGAAAATATCCTAAGTCAATAATGCATTTAATAGACCTAACTTACCAAACATCGTAGCTTAGTCTCGCCTACCTTAAACGGGCTCAGAATTCTGACAGTCTCAGTTGGGCAGAATCACCCAACACAAACCTGTTTTACAGTGAGTGTTGAATACCTCATTTAACTTACTGAATACTGTACTGCGAGTGCGGGACGGATGGCTGTACAGAGAACGGTGGTAGGTGTCTCGGTTGTTCACCCCGGTGATCACAGGGCTGACAGAGCTGTGGCTGCCTCACCCAGCATCACCAACAAGGACCCTATCATGCCTTGCTGGCCGTGGGAAAGAGCCACATTCCAAATTCCAAGTATAGTCTCTTCTGAATGTGTATCACCTACACACAAAATGTTGAAAAATCATAACTTTGGGATAGAATTTAAGAGGCAGAATAAGAAGCCCAGTGGGAACAGGAATCCAGGAGAAGCATCAATGCCACTTTGGGGGAAGGTAGGAAAGGAAGATGTCCGCGAATAAGAAAAGAGGATGTTGTTTGTATGGACAAAAATAGTGGGGAGTGTGGGAGAGGTTATTTGATTAGAGTTTCTTATGTAATAATCTCAGCATCCCTCACATTACCTTTAAAGGTAGTAAAAATGTCTTATCTCTCTAAAGGTAAGTCATTCGGGACTGACCGGCTCACTGTCTGGAACATAGCAGTTCCTTAAAATTAATGTTGGATTGAAGCCCGGGCTAAGGCTGATCACGGATATAAGCAGAGATGCAGAAAGGAGTAAGGTGTAGATAAGAAATTTCACAAGTCTCGTTTGTCTGGGATTTCAGATGTGTGAGGGGGAAAAGTACAAGAAAACTGAGGTTGTGTAGACTGCATGTGTCTAAGAGGAATTTCATTGTTTTGTTAGGAAATGGGGCTTGTGGTGGAGGCTTCTGGGAGAGGGAAGTACAACACAGAGCACATTTCAGACCACTGGAAGCCACTTCAGTAATCTACATAAAGGCAAAGCCATGGAGGGTCAAACTGAGTTTGGGGTAATAGGATCGAGATGGAATTTGGCTGTTTATAAGCTGGGGCTGGCTTCAGGTCAGCTTAACGACTGTGTGGCCTGGCTGAGACAGTTAAATTTAGATCGAAAAGATTTCATGTCAAACTGTTACTAGTGGTTATATTTGAGACTTGACTTGAAAGAGAAGGTCTTTATCAACCTTGTTCCTCATATAATTTATTTTCCTTTGACTTCACAGAGTGGTAATGTGTCACTTTTACGATTTTGAAGGAAAAAATTCCAAGAATACAGAAATTTTTTAAAAGGAGTTATACAGCAAATGAACCCAGCAAAGACTACCGGATTTGTATACCATATCAGGAAAAAGAATGGCCCTGAGCAAATTAAAAATCATCTTTATCTCATCATTAAAGCAGGCCCAGGAGCATTACCACAAAAGGTGTTAGGCTCCTAGTTTGTGGTTTTGAATGTAGCCTCAGGTAATAAAGCCGTGTTTCAATTTAAGATGTTACATTTTTCATGCTTCTCATTAAGCCAAACTAATATCTCCCTTGATAATTCTGAATTAGTAAAGTCAGATTATATTAAAACTAAAAAATAATTATGGAGCAAGTGAACCTTCCCAATTTCCTTTAATTACTCTGTCAGACCTGGGCCCTGGGAAGCTCCTACCTGAGACTAATTTAGGAAGCCTTGAGAAACAGTCACTCTTGGGGGCTACTGTATGTTCTGCTTTCCTCCCTGGTTGCAACTCCTTCCAGCCCACAGAACACAGGCTGAAGCAGATACTGTAGCTAATGAGTCCTCATTTCTATAGCTACAAAAACCTGGGAGAATTTAAGAAAATCCAGTATAACTTTCCTGAATATGCGAGGTCACTTGAATTGTATGTATGCGGGAGGTTCCCACACAGAACTAAGACAATTATGTCTAGCAAATCCGGGCTACATTCTGTACCAAGAAACTCATCTGTATCTATCAGGAGCTCAACAAGTAGGTTCCACTCTATTCTCTTCAAAACTTAATACAGCGGACTTTAAATCCTAGAAGAAATAACATGGGTCATTTTTAAACAAAAGTGTAAAGAAGGGTTCCACATGGCTTCTGTCCTGTCCCACTATTTGCCGACATGCATCCTTCAGTGTGGCGGCTGTCATGGCGACGCCGTTAGGGGGCTGGCACTCTGAAGGAAATCAGTGTAGGGTGGTATCGCTCAGCCCACCCGTTACTACGAGAAGTTGTTCTACAAGAGGTACCTACGTGCAAATAAAATACCTAACCTTCACATTCTTTCAATGGAGTAACAGTATAAGAACACATTGCTATGCAAAACTAAAGTAGAGATATAAATATTTTTTGATTACCTACCTATTAATAAATCTGTTTCCTTAATCTACTATTAAACATTTAAATAAACATCTAAGGGGGGATATTAGGTCCAATGCTCTCTTGGTGTCTTTTCCACGTATTAGATGCTAGCTAACAAAAACGTGCCATCACACTGCACTGCACTCTTCAGGGTCAAAGACATGATCCGCAGCACCTGCGTAATGCCGGATGGAGCTTCTGGCCTGTGAGGAGGATGGCCGGCTGGGAGGGAGGCTGGGAAGGATGGAGGCCACGTCACAGAGAAGGTCCCACCGTGCCTCTCATTATGTAATTAATATGGCCCTGAAGATTTGAGAAGGAGAAAGGTAAGGGAGAGGGAGGAGAGCTGAGGTAGAATGAAGAGGGAGAAAGGCAGGGAGGGAAATACAACTACAGAAACTCACAATGAAAAGGCAACCCATGTAACCGTAGCTAGTAATTCCATGTTGTGTAACTGGAAAGATGCTAAGAGTAGATCTCAAGCATTCTCACCACATACACACAAAGAATTAACTGTATGAGGTGACGGATATGTTAATTATTTTGATCCTGGCAATCATTCCACCATATTTATGTATATCAAATCATCACACTGTAGACTTTAATATATACACTTATATTTGTCCAAAAAAAGAAGGAATATGATTCAATTATATCTTCTATTCTTTAATCTATTTTAAATGTATAATTTACCAGTAAGTTTCCATTATAAATGCATACACAAACATTTCACCTTAATCTCCATAGTGTTTTACTGTATAAATAAACCTTAATGTCTTTACCTAGTTAAAAAAAAAAAGTGTCACTAAATGATTTACCTGGTGATACTTTCAATACCATAGTATTTTATAGGACACTGCAAGCTCTGTGCCGTGACAATATCATAGCCAATGAGGTTTATCCAAGGCGCGATTATTGCTAATTGAAAAAGCAAAAGTCAATGAAGAGAGTCCCAAAACCTCCCCCCAAGATAAATAAAAAAATTTTAAAAACCCAGGCCATATTCCTTTTTAAGCCTAAGAATCCTACTGTTCGTGTGTGTAATAAATTCCCATACACAAGCTTGGATTTTTAAACAGGCCACAACAATCATTTTCTAGTCTCCTTCTTTGGTTAATTCTTAATTATTCTTCATAATTCAGTTCAAGTATCTGCTTTTCTGGGAAGTTCCCCTTAGATTCCTCCTCTACAGGTCCCTACTTCAGGTTACAGGCAGGGTAGTTTAAAATGTGGAATATATCTCCCCCATTGTAGTCGAGGCATTTGTAAGAGAGGGAATCAATAAACCCCCAAAAGTATGCTGGTGTGAGAGTGTATGTGTGTGTGTGTGTGTGTGAGAGAGAGAGAGAGAGAGAAAGTGATACTTCCACACATGTGGAATGTAGACTGTGTCTACACATACAAAAAAAATCTATAATGTTCATGGATGTCACTAAAAAAAAATCACAGATTCAGCGAACAATTCTAAGCAAATAACTGAAACTTGGTCAAAGACAGGCATATAAAATTTTGCCACAGCATCATTTACAACAGAAAAAAAATGGTGAACACCATACTACCTTTAAAAATAGAGGATGATTACATTATAGAAATTTCATATAATAATAATAATTTATGGCAGAAATTATGATTTTTTTAAAATTTTATTTATTTATGTGACAGAGAGAGATCACAGTAGACAGAGAGGCAGGCAGAGAGAGAGGGAAGCAGGCTCCCTGCTGAGCAGAGAGCCTGATGTGGGACTCGATCCCAGGACCCCGAGATCATGACCTGAGCTGAAGGCAGTGACTTAACCCACTGAGCCACGCAGGTGCCCCAGAAATTATGATTTTTGAAAGGTATTTCATGAATAAAGGCTGAGTAGAGGCTATATATTTAACTGAAATATATAGACATTTAAAAACTGCTTAAGTATTATGATCCCCAAATTGTACTTTCTCTTTTTTTTTCTCTATGACTACATGTATATACCTACATATATATGACTACATATAATGCATACTGACATGGTTATTTCTTACTGGAATGCTCATTAATTTTTTGGTATTTTTTTTCCTTTTTGTACTTTTCTGTACCTTATGTATTTCCTACAATAAAAATATTTTGCTGTGGTAATCAGAGAAAAAATGTTAATGAAGTGAGATCATAAAATAAAGAAAATGGCAAAATAGGCATATGATCCTGAGGTATCTTCTGACACTGAACCTAACAGAAGCTACAGGTCCCCTTTCTATCTCTCCGTTAATACATAAAGACAATTGCCTGAGTGAAGACTTGAATTAGTTAGAATCAATAAATATTCCAGCTTACATACTATTGTGATTGAAAATTCTACCAGTTGCCCATTCTTGATTTTGTGGAAATTTGTTTTTGGCTGGGGTGTGTAACCTCAGGCTGGATCTGGGGACCCCTTCATAAGTCCCTGACACATGGAAGATGTTAGAATATGTATCACAGAGAGTCTTAATTACTTAACTTCTGTATCTGCTATTAGGTTTTCAGTTTACTGAACACTGTGAACTTTCAGTCATGCACTCATACTCATACTTACCTCACAGACCCTGTTCTAGGTCCTCGTGATAGACCGGTGGGTGGGAAAGAGACAGGAAAGTCTACCTTATGTCCTTCTGTCTCTGTATCCCAGCTCACCCTGTCCTTAACACCTAATATTCAATAGGCATTTGTTAAATGAATGAAGAAATGAATTAAAATATATTAAATCAGAGCAACAAAAGAATCAACAGCACTATACAAACAATGGAGATACCGAGGAAGCCCAGGAGAGTAACAAATAGAGCTCAGAAGAATATCTTTGCAGAAAGAGAAAGAAATCAACTTGGAAAGAAGAGTACAAGAAAATGTTTCAAATATGTTTCACAGAATCCTAGATCCTTCTATTAGCCTCATTCTTTTTAGAACTACATTTTCAGTATTCTTACTGATTATAATTAAAAACCAAATGTGCATACTCAAATGTGTTCTTTACCAAATACCAACACTCCATAGGAAATCAAAGTTGTTTGTTTTTCTTCCAGGTGAGGCCATTTACCTGTGATACCCTCAGTCTAAAACATCTCCTGTAATCCCTGTGTAATTATTTGGAATTTCTTGTAAAGATTCATTTACTCTCAAGGTAGAGATGGTCACAAAGTCTTTGACACTGCTCCCAAGAAGGAGGAGAATGCTTGGCTCATCCCTGTGAATCCTGGGAGGCCTCCGACAGCTTGGAAGAGAACGGAAGGTAGTAGAAGGGACACTGTGCCGTCTTCCAGAGTGGGCCTTAACAAACTGTCAGCTTCCATTTCCTGTCTCCTGAAACACTCTCTGGAAACTCAGCCTGCATGCTAAGGGGAGGCCCAAGAAACCCCACAGAGAGGTCCAATGAAGGTCGGCCCCTGGCTGAGCTCCCGGACAGCAGCCATCACCGTCGTGTCATGGCATGCACGTGAGCCATCCTGAAGAGCGGTTCTCCAGGCCCGGTTAGATCTCACCAGCTGGTACTCCACGGCAATGCCACTGCTAAGCCAAGCGCACGTCACAGATCCATAAGCAAAACACGTATGTTGGGGGTTTAGGCCATAATGTTCTGGACTAGTTAGCCACTCAGAAATGGCTAAGTGGAATATTCTACGTGACTCTTTAAAAAAGATTGAAAACATCAGACCTGTGCTGGCCCATTACACAGGAGTACACTAAAGCGAATGAACAATAACTCTCTGTGCGTGTACCATTCAAGGCTCAGGCCCTTGTCATGACTGTCTGATACGTGTGCGATCACAAGTGAATACACAGTTGACTCCAGAACAGCATAGGGTTAGGGGCACTGATCCCCAAGCAGTCAAAAAATCCATGTATAACTTATGACTCCCCAAAGCTAAACCACCAACAGCCAACTAATGACCGGAAGCCTTACCAATAACAAAAACAGTTGATTAACACACATTTCATATGTTATATGTATTAAATACTGTATTATCTTTTTTAAATGTCATTTATTTATTTATTTATTTATTTATTTATTTATTTATTTGAGAGAGACAGTGAACACCCATGCACATGCATAAGCAGGGAGAGAGGCAGAGGGAGAAAGGGAGAAGCAGACCCTCTGCCGAGCAGAGACCCTGATGTGGGGCTTGATCTCACTGGGATCACGGCCTGAGCTGAAGGCAGATGCTTAATAATTAAGCATTAAAGATGCTTAATGAGCCACCCAGGCTCCCTTTAAAAAGTGTATTCTTACAATTAAGTAAACTAGAGAAAAAATGTCATTAAGAAAATCATAAGAAACAGAAAATACACGTACACTACTGTACGGCAAAAATTCCAAATATAAGTGGACCCATGCAGTTCGAACCCCTGCTACACAAGGGCCAGCTGTACAACATAACATATTCCTATAGAATTTCAGTGCTTATTTAAGTTTTAGGTCTTCTTATGATAACAACTATAAAATTTTTGTATGTTGTATAAATTTCAAGAGCATTTTATTTAGTTACTGCAGGTTAAATAATTATATTAGAAATATATCATTACATTTATGGATAATTTTTTTAATTAGAATAGACTGCGATGACATTGATCGGTTTCAAAATGTGACAGCAATTTATACTAACATCATATGATTCTTCAATGAGACCCAATGACAACTTCAATAGTACATAAAATAGCAGTGTCCCCAATATTTCATAAAGTCACTCATAAAAAGATAGTACAGTAAGCATTTGTCATTGGTTTCACTTTTTAAGGTGATAGAATTCCTAACCCTCAATCTAATTTATGCAGTGCAATTTTGTGTTTCAGTTTTTCAGCCAAGTCACAAGGTCATTTTTACACAAAATACAAAAGTACATCCTCCAATCTCTCAGGCCCCATTAACCACGTATATGCTATAAAGAGATGAATGTAAAAAAAAAAAAAATCAGACATGTTGATGAAAACACAGTTGTGGCACTGTTCAATATAAATTGCTTCATCATATGGAAAGGACGTGTGTCCACAACAGACAACAAATGTATTAATCCCTGACCATGACACTGCAGTTTGCAGTCTAAGGAAACAGATCTTGTTAAAAAACACAATCAGACATTATTTGACAAAAGAATACAGAGAGGGAGCTGAGAAAGTGAATTCCACATATGGGATGAATCTGCCTGAGGTCAGGTAATATGGGATCATGAGAATCCAACTGTAAATGAAACTGGTTATGGTATACCTGTCTCCATCTTGCATATTTAGGTAAGTTGTGAACAGGCAAGTAGATATCTGGGAAGATTTGTTATTTGATTATTCTGTTTATACAACAGAAACTTGAGGGTCTGGATCAGATCAGTTTTGGTTTTTCTTTTTTTTTTTTTTTTTAGAGAAAGAGAGAGAGAGCAAACTTGAGTGGGGAAGGGGAGCAGAGGGAGAAAGAGAATCTTTTTTTTTTTTTTTTAAGATTTTTTTTTTTAATTTGACAGATGGAGATCGCAAGTAGGCAGAGAAACAGGCAGAGAGAGAGAGGAGGAAGAGGCTCCCCGCTGAGCAGAGAGCCCAATGCAGGGCTCAATCCCAGGGCACTGGGATCATGACCTGAGCCGAAGACAGAGGCTTTAACCCTCTGGGCCATCCAGGTGCCCCAAGAAAGAGAATCTTAAGCAGACTCCACACCCAGCATGGAGCCCAATGGGGCTCGATCTCATGAACCTGAGATCATGACCAGATCTGAAATCAAGAGTCAGACAGCCAAATGAGCTCCAGGTGCTCTTGGATCAGATTTTTAAACATGCAATCCAGTATGGCAGAAACTACATCTGTAGAGATACGGAGAAAACAATGTCATCTTCTAGCAAAACTGTTGGATAAGGTACTGTATACTATTCACTAAATCACATACATTTAGGCAGTGAGTTCCAACTTTCATTTTTCACTGAAGTTCTTCAGCTCTTCTGATGGAGGCAAGGTATAAGTATGAATATTTCAAGTGAGACAAGAAATCACTAATTTTTTTGTTTGTTTCTCTCAAACATAGAATATGGGTGCAATAAGGTTCTTGTGAATCTTTTGAAGTTTTTAGTAAGTAGAACACGCTAAGTTTGGCAATGCAGGGCATAACGGTTTTGAGATTACAAACTATGGACGAAGGGGTTAGAGGGAAATGGAAATGTATCCATTGTGGTCAGCATGCAAAGCAAAATAAAATTTCCTGTTTTAAAGTGTTGAGTCACTGAGAAAGTCACCAAAATACGCACAGTTTAAAAATGATTGAAAATATCACCACCTCATAATACACACAATGGTATTTTGCAAAAAACAAAAAAACTTTTAAGCTCATTGAGGAACCTATTTTTTTTTTACTTCCTTTAAGTTGGATTTTATTTTTTGGAGATGTAAATAACTATTAAATGACAGCAGTGATTGAAGGCATTCAGTGGATTCAACTAGGAAGAAGACAGGAGGAAAACTCACATGTTGAGATTGAGTTTGCACTGTTGAAAAATTCGTATGACGTGTTAACTACTTAACTGTGTGGGCTAGTGTATTTTCATTTCTGGAAAACTGCACTAGTACCAACAACCACAGCATCGAGTATATTTCCAAAAGCAGTAATAACCGTACATAACATCTGTTTTCAATTTTTTTTAATTTTATTTATTTGTCAGAGAGAGAGGGAGAGAGCACAGGCAGACAGAGTGGCAGGCAGAGGCAGAGGGAGAAGCAGGCTCCCCGCTGAGCAAGGAGCCCGATGTGGGACTCGATCCCAGGACGCTCGGATCATGACCTGAGCCGAAGGCAGCCGCTTAACCAACTGAGCCACCCAGGCGTCCCTGTTTTCAAATTTTTGCTCATCAAAATAACCTTGATGTTTGAAGTGGCAGATTTTATAAGTGCATGTAAATCTGAACTTCTAAATTAATTCAACAAAATACTATTTCAATTTTTTGATAGGATGGCGTGAGGGAGATCTCACAAAAAGTTTCATTTATAAAATGGGTTCCCAGCTAAAGAAGTCTGAAAATCTAGCCAGAAACATTTCAAACAGCCAGAAACATTTCAAACAGCGTCTCTGCACGACAGAATATAAAAGAAAACTCCAGCCTTACTTGGTCATGCTCCACTGATCTGAGGCCTAGTTACCTGCTCGCAAGGCAGACCGTTCCCCAACCTCCCAGCTTTCTTTGAATGGCACTTGAAAAGAAAATGCCATTCAGTTACACATGCTGCGTTGGTGAACATTCATCACTCGGCTCATCTTTCCGGCAGATGTGTTTATCCACAGCTCTGGGATGTCAAGTTTTGTGGCGTCAGTTCCTATCCGGCTCTTGCCTTACCACCAAGCACAAAGCTTGGAAAAGCAGCCCAGCCTGGAGAGTTTAGTAGGAACAGATGGAATAATTAAGTTAACCTCAGGGATGCAGTCATTTAGGGAGGGCTCACATCCCTGAGTAAGTCAGACAGCCCTTCCCTTCTCTAAGGCAGAGCTCAAAGCTCTGGGGGCCCCAGTGGGCCACAGCAGCTTCTATTGGCAGAGCTGTCTTGCATCTTTGTTTTCCGACTGTTTGGAACGCATCTTGCAGATAACGTTTTAGCTTTTCTCACATCAGAGCCTTCAAATCAGATACTCCCACCAGAGACACACCAACAATGATTTTTCACACTCCCCACCAAAAAAAATGCATATGGAAGCGAGCCTTGTTATTCTGTGACACGCTCTAAGAGCTGCCCAGAACGACAAGGTCCAGTCCTGCACACTAGGCTGGGCAGAGGAAAGGGGGCAGGAGAGGAGAAAACAATGGTTCTGCTCTGATCACTGAGTAGTCCACACAGACACGCCACAAACAGCAGCTCCTTGTACTCTCCACTCCACCTTCTTGGTCCAAGACAAAACGAAGCCCGCATTTTGGGGCTGACTTTAGTGCTATGCTACCTTTCACAGATCTTTGTTCCCAGGGGGAAAACTTTCAATTCTTATTTCTCCTTATTCAAATGCCGCCTCCTGCAGGAAGAACAGGCTCACTGGAAGTCTGAGAGGGAATAAGAGATCAAACTCACCAAGAGCAGATACCAAAAACAAGACTGACCCCACAAAAGGGGGAAGCACGTTCTTGTGTTCTTAATAGAAATCCATGTAAGCCTGGGACAATTGCTCCCTTTCTCTCCTGCAAACCCTGTATCCTTGCTTCTGCCCTGCAAGCCACCTGATGATCACGCCTTTAGATGCGATGTGAACTCCCATCCGATCTTTACGGATGCAAGGTTTATCTTGTGGCTAGCCACAACCTCCTAGAGATTTCCAATTCTATGGAGATCTTGACTAGTTTCCACCTCTTAGAAACCTGGTTCATGGACGTGTTTAAAGATTTATCAGATAATACAATGCAACACAAGAGAGAACACAACAGAATGTTCCCTCTTTTCCCCCAAATAGCTCCCCCTTGGGCAAAAATCACTGTCTGCACGAGGGGTTCTCTCTCCCCAGTCTCCTTCAGTGTATGACACAGAGAACCAGTTAATTTACTACACTTGGAGTATTTTAGGTCAGAAAACATGGATTGAAAAGGTGAACCTGTTCAAACACTGATTTCACTATTTTATCTTTATGATAAATAGTAGGATAAGGAGATTCTCATTTCTCAAAGGGAAAAAAAATCACAAAATATGTTTACTGCTTCATCTGCTTTCTCAGCAATATTTAACATCAGAGGTTGTCATGACCAAGCCACACAAGCACCGCGTGGATCTGGCCAGGCAACAGAGAAGGCGAGCTGTCACTGCAGTGGGTTAGGACTTCAAGGATTCCTACATTAACTTGCCTACAATTGAAATGGGGAGATTTGCTTGGCTTCAATTGCGCGCCTGCCTTCCATACCCCACGCCATTGTTTAGCTTCAGGAAATAACCTTCAGTATTGATTGGGTTTCATTTCTCACACTTGCTTGCCGACTTTTTGGCTAGACACTTGCAGCAGACCAGTGGTGGATGGTGGAACAGCAGTGTAGTATTACAATTAGAAGCTAACCTCTTGATGCTGGACAGGTTTGGGGAAAAAAAAAATCCCAGCAGGGACACTGACAGCTCATAGGATTGTTGGGAGAAATGACGGAGACGATGATGATATCAAATGTAACATACGAAATATTTATTAACAATAAATATAATAACGGCTAGTATTTGTTTAGCTCTTACTGTCCTAAGCACTTTCCATATATTGACTTGTTTTCACAATAACTCTGTGAGAGAGTTTCATTCTCCTTATTACACATGTGATGACTAAGACATGAAGAAGTTAAGCACTTTGCACAGAGAGATTAAGTGACTTGCCTACGGTCACACATTTAATTGTGGGAGAATCAAGATTTGAGCCTAGACAATCTAGTTCCAAAATCCACATACTCTACCACTATCTTATACACGAAAACGGAATGACCGTTAACAGGATGACTGTTAGCTCACCATGACCCTTTCTCCTCCATCCCTGTCTTAATAATTATACTTCTCCAAAGATACTGTGACTCATCATGTTTCTTGGATCTAAGTCATCATGTTGACTTAGAACATTTGATCACATCTACTCCGCGTGTTCCTCCCTCTCTCTCTCTCCATTTCCCTAACTCCTATAAGGTAATAAGGATGCAGGTCAAGTTCCCACCCCCACTAAGGAGGTTGTACCTGCCTGTTCCTGCTGAGTTGTTTAGTCTTATTCTAGAATCTCTTAATACTTGTTCATGTCTCTGCCATTATTTGTCAATGTGTCCAATGCTGTCCCTTTACTGGGCTCCCAAAGAGCAGGACAAAGCACTGAGGTCCACATCCCAGGGGCCTGCACAGTACCTGGTACAAAGGAGGTAGCTCATTAATGTTGAACTAATGAACAAAAAGGAAGTCTAGATCCTGTCCCCGAGCCCTTGGTAGGTAGGCTGCCTTCACAACATGAAACTGCATCTGCTTCAGGTAGGTTTGGAGGAGGGCAAGGGATCGAACGTGTAAGAGAGGTTGCATGACTGACATGGCATTTAACCCAGAGCCCAGGCTTCACTGAAATTCAGTAAGAAGGCTTAGAGAAGGCAAAGTAAATGGCATGAAACTAGCCAGGAGCTCCACAGAGCACTGAGATAGAACCTGCCACCAAGAGGAAGGTAATTCATCCCGAGGTAACTGTGAATCACAAGTAGCCAGCAGGAGACTAACACTAACTTTGAAGGGGGTAATAAGAGGCCCTTACCCATACTTCCTTTCATTGCTAGCCTCCCCTCCTGCACCAGCACTGGGATTAACATAAAAAATGGGCTGTCTGCGTATTTATACATGGTAATTAAGCCTAGATGGAACCTGAAGAGCTCTTTAGGATTATTTATTAGAATGCACAACCATCTCAGCTTGTAGGCTCCCTCTGGCTGGTGGTTGAAAGACAGAATTAAATAAAACAGGGATTCTGCAATGACACTGTAAATTCCCTCCAGGCGTCCCGCTGCCAACCCACCTGACCTCCTTGTGGTACAAGGATGTAGGTCCCGGACCCTGAAAATTTTGTTTCTAACAAGTTTATCAGGACTAAAAGGTCTGGAAAATGTGTAACCCATGTAACTCTTGACTCCTGCTCCTGCCAATTCAGAACCTCTAGATTCCCACAAAGAAGGCCCACTTGGTTATTTCCCATAGTCCTTTGGGGGGGATGACTTACATGTTCTCATTAAAAGAAGGAAGTAAAGAAGAAAGAAAGGGAGGGAGGGATGGAGGGAGGGAGGAAAAGCATAAAGAAGAAAAAGTAGATTGAGTGAAGGAAAAAGGAAACATTCCCATCAAGTGGCATCCACTGTCATCCACTCTTTCTCTGGCTTTTGCTTAGTGCTATAGGGCATTGGCTCTCGTTCATTTCAGTGGATACTTCACACCTGTTAGAATGCTTCAAAGTGGCAAAGTTTGGAAAGCTTTTCTATGGCAAACTGCCAGACTAGGGAATGTCAATATGCTTCTTTCTGTCTTAGGGTCACATTCAAAAGGGAGCTGAAGTTCAGTGCACCTACTTTCTGGTACCTTATAACATTGGCTCTGAAAGTGTGGGGCCTGGACCAGCCACACCTGCACAATCTAGAAACTTGTTAGAAATACAAATGATCTTGCCCCAGGCCAATGCCAATAATAACACTACACTCGGGTTGGAGCCTTGCAGTCTATGTCTTACAGAATTTCTGTAGGGGGAAAAAAAAGATCTTTTTCTTTCTAACTTGCATCTTCCCTCCCTCTAGGATGCAGACATGAATTCCCAGGGGGAAGAAATAACCAGAGTGGTCAGAATCATCCTTCCCCTACAAACACTGAAGCAATAAATTGTTGGGATTAAAATGCCATGTGTAAGATTAGGATGGGTTCTTTCCAGGAAGATCCTTAGGTTCTCATACACACCAACTAATTTTCTAGGGCTGCCATACCCTTTCACGACGAGACTGTCCTACATATGTCTGTATCACAGGTAGAGATGGATTAGGCTTAAGAAAAAAAAAAAAAACTTTCATTCATTCAATTCATTTTACAAATACTCACTGAGCATCTAATATGTGCAAGGTACTATTATTCTTCCCTTGGGATATATTAGTCAATAAAGCCAACACCTCTGCTGATGTGGATGGACAGACAGTATAAATGACCCTTAATCAGAAAGACATTAGATGGTATGTCAAAAAATGACAAGTGTTACTGTCATCAGACACACACACATATACACACATACACACAAGGGGGTTAGAAGTTACAAGGGGGTTAGACATTATAAGTTTAACTACAATCAGGTTTCATTGAGAAAGTGGTGGTTAAGCAAGATTTGAAAAAAGGTGAGGGAGTTAGGCATGCCAGTAATGGGGGTAAAACATTCTCAGCCTAAGGTACAGGCAGTGCAAAGCCTAAGAGGCAGAAGCACCTGGACGTGAACAAGGGCAGTTCTCCTGGAATCAAAATATGGAGAACTGGCATATATATTTGAAAATACTATATATACTTTGAAATAATTTTAAGATAATAACTATAGTAATACAGTCTCTGGTCTCTGGTCTCTGAATGAACTATGGTCTTCGACAATGGGAACACATATTTGGCATGGAATCTTCCTTATTATCTCCTTACAAACATGTGTGAGTTAAAGTTTCATTCCTATCATTTCTGATTGTGGGTGACAAATTTATAAAGTTCTCAAAGACATAACTTTGGACTAGAATACATCTAAGTCAAAATGGAACATTACCAGTTGATTACAAAATAGAGAAACACAACTGGCCAAGAAGGTCCAAGAATGTGTTTTCTTTTTGGTTTTTTTTGGGTTTTTTGTTTGTTTGTTTGTTTTTGAGAAGGAGGGAGGGTGGGAGGGAAGGGGTATAGAGGGAAGGAGAGAGAGAATCTTAAGCAGGGCCCATGCCCAGAGCCAAGGTCTATTCAGGGCTTGATCTCCCAACCCCGAGATCATGACCTGAGCCAAAATCAAGAGTCAGGCAACAGACTGAGCCACCCAAAATTTAGAGGACTATACACTAGCAGATATTTGGATTTTCTATAAATCTGTAAAAAGTAAAGTGTGAAAGAAACAGGAAAAGAACAGAATTCAGAAATAGGCTCATAGTGATAGAAATATGTGATTTATACCAACAGTACACTGTAGAATAGTGGGGAAAAGATGGTCTCTTCAATAAAGGATGCTGGGTCAACTGGATACATTCGTATGAAAATAAATAAATAAATCCTGACTCTTAATGTGAATCATGCACAGAAATCAATTCTAGGTGGACTGTAGATCTAAATGTGAAAGGCAAAACAATAAAATTTCCAGAAGATAATATAAGAGAATAGCTGTCTGACCTTGGAGTAGACAAGAGATTTCTTAACCAGGACACATGAAGCACTCACCAGAAAGGCAAGGAATGGTAAACTGACTATTTTAAAATGAGAAACTTCTACTTACCAAAAGAAACCATAAACAGAATAAAAAGGGAAGCAAGGTGTCAAGTGCAAGAAGATAGTTGCAATATATGTAATTGATAAGGGATTTATATCTAGAATATATAAAGATTCCCTCAATCAAAAGGAAAGATTGACTAATAGAAAAAAAGAGGGTATGAACAAGAAGTTCACAAAAGAGGAGAAATAGGTAGTTAAGAATCATTTAAAAAAATTCTTAACTTCATTATTTTTCAGGGAAATGCAAGTAAGAGCTGTCACAATACACCTGAACAGTTAAGATCAGAAAGACTTGAAAAATGTAGAGTGTTGGTGAAATGTGGTTCCAGTGACACCACCAGGAGGGGTATGATTATTGGTTTAACTACTTTGGAAAACTCTTCGGCAGTGTTTATTAAAAGTGAACAGTGCGGGCACCTGGGCGGCTCAGTCGGTTAAGCGTCCAACTCTAAGTTCGGGCTCAAGCCATGAGTTCATGGGCCATGATGTCAAGTCCCAGGCAGGTCTCCTCACTCAGCAGAGAATCGGCTTGAAATTCTCTCCCTCCATTCCTCTCCCCATTCACACGCTCTCCTGCTCTCTTTCACACTCTCTCTAAAATAAATTAAATAAATAAATCTTTTTAAAAATAAAAATAAAAGTGAACAGTGCTTACTCTATAACCTAGAAATCCCACGGCTCAATATATCCAACAAAAATTCTTATAATGGGATGCTAAAAGACAGATGTGAAAAGGTTCACGCCAGTATTTATAGTGAACAAAAACTAGAAATGATTCACACGTCCACGAGCAGCGAAGCCGATAAACCGATGGTCGAATATT
>PISX010014542.1:0-43375 GCA_004024625.1 Mellivora capensis
GAATGTGCCAGAAACCAGTGGTTTGCAACCAGGCACCTGGACGAATAATGGAGTGTCCTTGGGGCATGATTCTGTCAGTGTCTATCAAAAAAAATTGGGGTTCTTTGGGGGTTTGTAAAAACACTAGTGGTCTGTAATAGCTGGGACCTTTCTCATGAGTGGCTTTATATAGACCCCTCCCCAAGTTTGTGTTCTGTCCGTGAATGTCAAAGCTAAGAACATTCCCTGAGGTCCCAGAACACGGAGGTATATAGGACGTTCCAGAAGGTTGGGGGAGGGGCAGACCCTTTGAAACTTCTGGAACGTTCCATGCAACTCCAAGGAAGGTGGTCAATAAAGTTTATTAATCATCCAACTGTAAGACTCTCCTTAGGCCTTAGAACCAGGCTCACGCTATTCTCACAGTGTCATCCTGCCTGCCTCAGGTGTTTTGTTTTCGTTTTTGTTTTTTAGCCCAGAGTGAACTCTAAGATGGAGTCTGGGCCTTTATGGAAAGGGAGATGTGTGGGAGGCTTTTTGAAGGATCCCCAAACGTTCCCATCATATTTCCCCCTTCCCACCTTTCCCCCTTCTCCTGAGATGGCCCTAAGTCGTTCCTTTCTCAATTTCTTACCTGCCCTACAGAGGAGAGGCTGAACCATGCCAGGGACATCATCCCCGCCTTCTAGGGGCTGCTGCCCAGTTCCAGATAGTGGAGGAAGGCTCAGACATGTTCAACTCTAGACCCTTTTCTCCTTTTGATCACAAACTAAAACAAAACTCCCTCGAACGTTGGACCTAGGACAGGAGAAGGGTAAGAGCAGCCCAGCCTGCCTCAGGCTGCGTTCATTGGGGTGGGCAAGTACAGTATGCCAGTGAGCGCCACGCACACGAGTCCCGAGCGGGCAGACATGGACAAGACCGTAGCCAGAGGTGTACTTGTGTAGGCAATTCCGATACTGTCTTTGGCCTCGATCAGGACTTTCTCCTGAGCCAAACTTTGCCCTTTGTTATATTTTTTTTTACCGCTGGGTGAAGTCATCCTTTACAGATCCCAGTGCTGAGGGAGTAGGATTTCTTGCTTCCCTTCTGAGATTCTGGCCTTTTGTTCACTTGGTGCACCTTTCCTTCCATAATGATCCTAGCATGAACCAAAATGAATACGAATAACCTTCCTTAGACCAAAGAGTTGTCCATTTGGTCGTTAAATATATAACATAATGCATGCACATACACAGAGTCCTTATGTAAATGGCCACCATACTCGTTTTGGGGGAAATGGCCTCAGGGTGAAGGTGGCATACCTCAGACCTTTCTGGAAGGTCACCAGATCCCAGGAAGAGAGGCTAGGAAGTACTGGTGTTCCTTTAATCCACTGTCTTGAATTCAGTGCACTAGAAAAGTGGGCTCTATCCTGGTCTTTGCCTCCTCTCCATGCCTCAGCCTTGCGACAAGATCTCACACTGCCACTTGCCTATGATCAGAATCATAGGAGAAGGTCTGCCTTGCCTGCCCTCAGTACCTAGGTTCTGAGGCCAGCTTGTGGGCCTGGTGGCCACAGGGTTTGTGCAAAGCAGTTGAGGGTCCACTGTTACTGTGTGAGGATGACCGCGAGACCTGAATCTAGGTCCTTGTGGTGAACCTTCATATACTGAGAACGCTCAGTGCCGTCATCCCCAAGAAGCAGGTGCAGAGAGCACTTGCTACAAGGTCATGGTCATGGTGTCACGCAATCTATCTCTTAACGGCTGGGGTCCTGTGCGTTCTCCCTCCCATCCGGCTTTGGCCCCTACAGTATTCACGCCCTCAGTTCTGGGAGGGGGCTTCTGGTAGACAAGGCAAGGCCTTTTTCAGGAGGACCAAGAATGGGCTGCAGTTCGTGCTCCCAGAGGCCACACAGCCAACCTGTACACCGTGTTTCGCTCTGGCTGGCACAACGTCTTCAAAGACTTCAGCCAACTTTCAAAACGGGAGACTATGTAAAAAACTAGCTTTCTGACTTCTCTCAAAAAATGAGAAAACTGGCTGCCCTTGTGCTCATTTCCACACTTGTACTAGCATCTGGGAAAAGCTGTTAACATCTGCCTTTTAGGGAGGACATGGCTCCCCCGTTTGAGGCACTCCCACCCACAGAGGGGAAGTGTAAAAGGCCTTGATCTACACACTTGGCCATTTTGCTCATAATAGAGAAATATGATGCTCCGTGTCTATCAAGAAGGGGAAAAAAAAGGGACCATGCATTTTTCCAAAAAACGGGAGAGGGTGTATTTCTTTGTGGAAATGGGCTGCTTTGCCCCTCTGTGAGCCTCCTAGCCGCTGCAGCCCTTTGAGCTTGCAGACCCCCGAGGCTACAACGGGCGTTGTTACGAGAGCTCACGCGCTAAGCAGCGAGGCAGAGTCTAAACCTTATTTTCATATGGGACAAGAAGGATCTTTTGAGAAGTCTACAGCAGTGGCAAGGCCCTGGAAAAAGGCAGATACCATCAATTCCTGCCCTCGATCATTTGTGTAAAATCCATGTATAAATTGGGAGAAACCAACAGCTAGTCCAGCTTGAACCATTTGTCTCTAGCCTTGGAAGTCAGGGACAAGTTGTTAGCCCTGGCTCTGTACTGGACATACCACAGTTCAGTAGTAAAGATTTTAGCTCACTGTGGTTCAGGCCTGCTTGATTCAAGCCTTAGTCCCCCCCCCGCCGCCCCTCGATTATGTTTTATATTTCATACATAAAGGGGGAAGCTTAGGATAATGCCCGGGGTAGTGATTCTTGAACAAGGATGTGTACATAATGGACTTTCTTAAAAGGGCAGGAACTCTTTGTTTTTACAAAAAGGAATAGAAGTTTTGCTATTTGGACAACTTTTTGGTTTTGGTTTGTAAAAGCCCTGGTGGTTTGTAATAGGTGGGACCTTTCTCAGGGGCCCCTTGATGTAGACTCTCAGGTTCTCTCTCACAGAGGATTGAGCTCAGGGACATTCCCTGGGGTCCTGGAACCTGGAAACAGAA
Source organism: Mellivora capensis (assembly GCA_004024625.1). Taxonomy (NCBI): domain Eukaryota; kingdom Metazoa; phylum Chordata; class Mammalia; order Carnivora; family Mustelidae; genus Mellivora; species Mellivora capensis. The sequence continues at coordinate 2,986 of PISX010014542.1, forward strand.
AGTTCCAGAAATTACCAGACAGCAGAAGAAGAGCCCAGACTGGCTGGAACCTTCCAGAGCCTTTCAGAATATTCCATGTATCTTCAAGCATGAGGGTTAATGAAGTTTATTAACCATCCATCTCAAAGACTTTCTCATGGCCCAGAACTGAGCCCACTCCACTCTGTTGGTATCTATACCCACCAGCCTCAAGTCTTTTTCATGCCACAGCTGAACACTAAAGGGCCTTGTTCCCTACCCCTTCTAAAACTGAGTTTGAGCTCTTTAAGGAAGGTGAGTAGTGTAAGACCCGCCAAAGGATAGCATCTGGTTTGCTTGAATAATATTTTTCTCCCTTACCGGCCCCTCCCCTGGGGTTGGTCATTCCTTTTTCTTCTTACCTGCCCTGGGGAGGGGAGGCCGAACGACTAGGCAGTGCACATTAGCCTCTGCCTTCCAGAGGCGGCTCGCCAGTTCCCGATGGTGGAGGAGGGTTCAGACATGCCCAATCTCAACTCCTTTTCCTCCTTTTGGTCACAAACCCACAACCCTGGAAGCAAGGCCCAGGTATGGAAAGCCAGGACAAGAGGGGCCCAGGCCGCCCTAGGCTGTGCTGAGAATGTGGGAGGTCTTCAAAGCAGTTCAGTTTTGTCTCATCTCAGGCAGGTACCTTGTGATTCTGGTGTCCCTCAGCCTCCAGCAGCTCAGGGGCTAGCAGCGAGGACAGCGGGCGAACCAAGGCCAGTGTGGGGTAGACCTTCTCTAGTGGGCACTGTCTGCACAAGCTTTGACTGCACCCCTAGCTGGCGTACCTCTGTCTAGATCTGAAGGGCTCTGGAAAGCTCAGATGGGCCAGTCCCTCCAACCACTGCTGAAATCTCCACACGGGCACTGCTTGCTCATTTTTATGGACGGACCTTATGCATCCTATTGTTTCCACCCATCGGTGTCGACTCTGACCTCTGGCTCTACACCTCTAGCCCTCTGCGGGTTCGGAGGCTAACCATCGCACGTATCTCAGATGGATCTCTCAACTACTCGTTGTGGGATTTAGTCCCAGTCCCGTTCTCATCGTGTGCATTAGGGACATGCTCAGGAGACCAACGATGGTGGTTTGTGACAGGGGTGAGTCCCTCCTACAGTATAAAACTTGAGTGAAGAGTAGAGCCAGTGCAATACTTTCCTCTTTCTAGATGGTTCTGTCCCATGGACCACGATCACGTTCGCTTCTATAGCACTCTGCCTGCCCCCTCCTGTTTGCCCGACCTTCCAGGCCCCCTGCCAAACTGCCTCATTAGACTTGACCTAAACTGACCCAGGACCTGTTCCCGCTCTCCCAACCTCCTCTCCCGTCCTCATCGCCTAAGCTGGCTACCGAGTATTCACCCTAGCTGAAAACATGACCTTCAGCCTCACAGAAGCCCCTCCACCCCTCACGGGAGGTGGTCATTCAGCAGGCCAGAGCAGGAATAGGTACCATCCCGACTGGGCTTACGAACCCAGGAAGAGAAGAAGGTGCGTACAGGTGAGGCGGCTAGAGAACAGTGATGGAGCAGAATGTGCTTCTGGCCACAAGAGTTAGGAAAGACTCCCCTGGGTTGGTAGTCAGGGAAGGCTTCATGGAAGAGGCAGCTGCAGTGCTGGACCTGAAGGACAGCTGGGCTCTGGATGGGCAGAGAGGAAGGGAGGGCATCACAGGTGAAGGCTGCGATAGCAGAGTGGCCAGCTGAGGGACCAGAGACGAGTCGGGCAGCATCGTCACCCTCATGATCACATTTATTGACGGCCCCTGGGAGGTGGGGCTGGGGACAGAACATACAAAGACAAGGACCTGCCCTCAAAAAGTTTCCATTCTAAGGAGACGGGGACAGAAAAATACAGAATGGTCTTTCCTGGGGATGGCCCACTCGCATCGGTGCAGGTCGGGAGCCCCTGGCCTACCTCGCCCCAGGGTCCAGAGCGGGAGTGGGGCACAGAGTAGCCCCAGGGCCATGGTGTCCCTGGCCCCGCAGCTGGGGCCTGACCACCTGGCTCCTGGGCGGTAGGCCCCAGAACTGGGGAAAGGTAGGAGCAGGACGTGATGGAAAGCGCTCCCGTCGGCCTTGGCATTGCGCTAGCCCAGTGGAGTGGAAGGGTGCAGTCAGGCCCACTGGAGGAAGCAAGCACCTTCCGGGGGGCGGGGGGCCCAGCAGGAAAGTTCTTTCACTGGGGCTGGCCCATCACCCTGGAGGCCCCAGCGTTTCCTCAGCGCCAGAGGCACCCTGCCCACCCCACCTCTGGCCCTCTCTCCGGGCATCCTCCAGGTGACGCTCCTCCCCAGCTCAGCCTCCAGGGCTGGGGCCTGCCTGAGGCCAGGGGGGGGGCCTGCCCCTCCCCCCACCCAGACAGTGGGGGAGGAGGAGGAGCCACAGATCAAGTTTGTCTGGACCCCCCCACTGGGGGGGCCATACCCTGGATCCTACCGGTGGGGGGGCTCTGGCTGCGAGGGCCGAGGGCTCAGCAGCGGGGCCGGGCCAAGGGGGCACCCGGGGGAGCCCTTCAGAGGGGGCACTGGGCGGGAGTCCAAGGGAGGCAGGCTCCGGGGCACTGCTGGAGGCCCCCGGGCGGCCCCGGTGGGCAGGACGGCTGCGGCGGGGAAGGGTTTGGGGGCGTCTGCGGCAGCAGTGGGGGCCGGCTGGGCAGACCGCTCCCGGCGCCGCAGCAGCTCCTGCAGCTTCTCCGCCTGGGTCCGCCTCAGGTGGGCGAGGGCTCGGCCTCGCTGGAAGGCAGGCAGGAAGGCCTCCAGGCTCTGCTCACCCAGCAGCAGCTGCTCCATCTGCTCCTGGGATGGGAGGGCAGGGACAGTTTGAGAAGAGCCCCGCCAGACACCTCTCCCCCTCTCACCCCGAATCTCTTCCAGGGGCGCCCACCCCACGGCCCGGAGATGGGGCCCCTGAGTTCTAGCCTGGGCCTGCCTGGGACTTGCCAAGGGACTGGGGACGCATGTCCTCTGCTGGGTGGAAGATGAGGCAGAATCAGAGATGGGGACACACCTGGAGTAAACTTAGGTGTCGCTCATCAAGAGCCCCCTCTGCTACCTCCTGGGACTCACTGAGCACTGTGCTCCCAACCCAGCACAGAGCAGTTCGTCCCAGCTCCTCTGCAGACCCAGGCTACACTGTCCTACGCTGAGACATTCACAGCTGGGGAAGATGAGCCTCGCTGTCCAAGATGGACAGCTGGACTGCAGTGTAGCAGGCTCTCCTGGGTCCAGGCACTCAGGGAGGGCTTCCTGGAGGAGAGGCTCTCAACGCTGCAGTGTAAGAAGGAAGGAGGGGGGCGATGACAGGCTGGGTCTCCCTCCCTGCCATCCCCAGACCCGCAGCCCCTCCCCTCACCTCAGCCTCCTGCTCGGCCTCTTCAAGCTCAGCCTGCAGCCAGCCCAGCGCACAGTGGGGGCTCCAGCGATGCACGCTCTCCTCTGAAGGCCACAGAGGGACAGAGTAAAGAGCACCTGCCTTCAGGGCCCGTCGCCCAAGACAAGCCAGGCCAGAGCCGCAGGGCCCGATCCTGACTCTCCCTGACCCCATGTGTGACTCTCTGCTTCTCTCTGGTGCCTCAGGGTCCTGCCCATGGGATCAGTTTGTGAACCTCCCCCGGGGGTTCTGCCCCAGTCCTAGTGCAAAAGAGGAAGCAGAGGCTTTGCCCCCTAGAGCACCCCAGGGCAGCTTTTCTTCCCCTACTCAGAGCCCCCTTCTGGCCTTTCCAACCCAATTCTACTCCTGGACTGCTCACTTCCCCAACTCAGTTTTCCAGGAGCAGCACCCCTAAGACTTGGCCAGGGAAGAGGGCTGCCCAAGACCTGCCTTCAGAGCCTTGCCCTTCCCAAGCCCAGCCAGCCAGAAGGCCAACGGCGCCCATCACAGGCGGTTCTCCCAGGTGTCCCTCACCCAGTCTCTGCAGCTTGTTCGCACAGCTCTCGGCCACCTCTCGGAGCTCCTGGTACTTGATGGCCAGGGCAGCCCGGCCCATCTCCAGGCGGGGCCGCAGTGCCAGGTTCTCCTTGGCTAGTGCGTAGTTGGAGGCCAGGCATGCCTCACGCTCCAGCTGCAGGCCCTGGAACTGCCAGAACACAAGAGCTGGAAGGCCCACTCAGGGAATCTGCCCAGATCCCCCACTGCCCCCCCCACCCCGGGCACAGGGCCCAAGGGCCAAGCCCTAGGCACCCCGCCTTCAGGATGGCCGGCTAACAGGTGGAGGGACTCCAAGAGGCCTGGACCGGGTTTTGCCTTGAGTTCGCTCTCTGGGCCTCAGTCTCCTCTTATACAAAGTGAGCGGAAAACAGCTACCTTCCGGGGTTGTTGTGAGCCCAAGTAAGGAAAACGATGACCGCCTCCACAAATGTTAGTTAATTTTTAATTTTTCAATTAATATGTCTGCTCAGGTCCCTGAGGAGTCCCCCGCCCTCCTCTGTCCCATTTTCCATGCATGGGCAGCTTCCCTCTCGTTCCAGGCCTTTGTCTGCTTCCTCCTCAGGTGTGTGTGCCGCAAACATTCCCCCCTACACTCACTCTCCAGAGTGATGTCTTTGCCCTGTCCCCGCATGGAACCCCCCTCAAGCCACCCTCTCTTCCCTTTGCACCCCTCCTCCTGCCCTCCAGTGGAATCCCCACACCCCAGGGGATACACACCCCCTTCTCCTCCCTGATCCCCAGCACCTGCTTCCAGCTCCTCCTTCTCTTGCAGAAAAAGCAGACCCCCTTTCTCTCCTGGCTCTTGAGAATGCTTCTTCCTTCTGTCTGTCCGAGGGCCAAGCCCCCCTCCCCGCCCCTGGAGAACGCACTACCCTCCATCTGTCCCCTGTAGGATGCACAGGCCCCTCCTGTCTGCCTCCCTCCAACAGACACTTTTCCTTTCTACCCCCCACAGACAAGCTGCCCGGGCCTATCTCCCGTGAAATATACAACTTTCTCTTATGGTGGCCTACGGAATACACGCCTCAGCTTCCAATACCCCTCCCCAACAGAAGCCACAAAGCCCCCTCCGGCACCCCTAGAATGCAGACGCCCCCCCTGAGGGCCCCCCAGGTGTCAAACAGGCCCCTAGTTCTCCCCTATGGAAGGCGCCTCCCCTTTCTGGCCCTACAGAACGTGGGTGTGCGAGACAGGGCCCCCCACAACACAGCCAGTCCCTGTCCCCGGAACACACCTCCCCGGAGCATCCGCTGGAGGACACGCCTCGCGGCCATCCCGGGGGTGCACGGGCGCCTCCCTGGGTCTCCGGCGCCCCACCCGCCCCAGGCCGGCTCCCGGCGCCCCCTTCCCCGGGGGCGGCTCCGCGGGGCCCACTCGGACGTGCCGGGTTCCCGCGGCCCCGCGGCCCGGCCCGCGCGGCCCTTCGGTCGCCCGGCAGGTCCGGCAGGCCGCGGCCCGTCCCCCGCGCCCCCCGCCCGCGCCCCCCCGAGCTACCTTCCTGCTGAGCCGCACGATCCGGTCCAGCTTGGGTTCATCCTGAAGCAGGTCCCGGAGCTGCCCGGTGCTGAGGATCCCAAAGCGCCCCGGGCTGCCGGGCTCCGGCCCCGCCCGCGCCGCCCGGGCCCGGTACATGCCGCCCGCCCGCGCCCCCAGCTCGGCTGCTGGCTCGGCCCGCTCGGCCCGCTCCGCCCCGGCTCCGCTCCGCTCCGCTCCGGCTCCGGGATCCGGCTCTGGCTCCCGCCGCGCGCGGCGCTCCGCCGCCAGAGGGCGCCCCGCCCGCTCTTAAAGGGGCCGCGGCGCTGGGGCTGGGGGTGGGGCGGGAGGGGGCGGGCCGCACCCCTGGCTGCCGGGGCAGAGCCGCGCCTCCCGCACCCGAGAGCTCGCGGCAAAGCCATCCTCCCGCCGCCAGGCGGGTATACCGGAGGCCGTCAGTCTCCGCACCGCGTCTCCGGCCGTCATTCACCACGCCCCCCCCCGCCCCCCGGCCGCGGACGCTCCCACCCCAGGCGTTTACAGTTTGCAGGGCTATTTCACATTCCTCCCTTGGATTCGCACAACAATCTCCCGTGTTTGGCCGGGCGCCGGGAGCTTCTGCCCTGTTGCTAACTCGGACGAGCCACGTACCGCCCCAAGACTCAGCGTTCTCTTCTGTCAAATGGGGCGATGACGCACACCCTGAGGATCCGAGCTAGTGAATACCTAGCGCGAGTGATTGTTCTACCAGAGATGGGGGAAACAGATGCACACAGATGATGTCATCTCCCCAAAGTCACATTACAGGTACATGATAGGCAGGCTCGGTTCTTCCTGCCTGTGCAGTGTGCACGGAGCACGTGGTGCCTCTCTGTGCCGGGCAAGGGGCGAGGCTCCGCGGGGGCATGGTCTCTGCCCTCAGGGAGCTCTCGGATTGAGGCAGAGTCACATTCTCAGCTTCCCTTCGTACAAGGGAGAATGGCAGGTGTCACCACGTGTCACCACGGGATGTGATTTCTTCCTTTGTGATTCCCACGTGATGCCAGAGGATGTCAGGTAGCTTATCTTCAAGCCACTGCTGGGGTCCGGAGACAGACACTCAGAGATGAAGTCACTTGTCTAAAAATCAAGCAGCAGTGACTGGAGCTTGTTCCAACTTACTGCACTGAGAAAGCGCAGAGGTGGGACAGTCTGAAAGCCTCACAAGGGGTAGAGGTAGGGGTGGGGTGGGTGGGAAGAAGACACCAGCAGAGGTGATATTTGAGCTGGGTTTTGAGGGATGAATAGGAGTTCTGAAGCTGAAGAGAAAAAAACAATGAACCCGGAGAGAACTTCATCTGCCAAGGAGTCTCCCAAACCAGACAAAACGGGCTGTCCATTGGAGAGGTGCCGGATGGAGTCGAGTAGGACAGGCTTGTTGACGGACTGTGACGACAGTTTTCCTTCCACATTTTTATGGTAACTGAAATTTGATTTTCCCCTTCAAGACTCAACTGGAAGACCACCATCTCCAGGAAGCCATCTCTCCCTCTCCAGGCTGGGTTGTGCGACCGTCTCTTCTGGACTCCTACAGTCCCTGCTGTCCCTCCACCCTGGTCCTGGCCACTAGCAAGAACACCTCTGCACTTCCCAGTTTCCTGGTCATGATCTCCCTGGTTCTGCTCTGCCTCCTCAGGACCCACCATTTCCTCTAAGCTTCCCCCGAGTGCTCCTAGACACGCCCCCCTACCTGCCCTGCTTTGGCCCCTGCCTCCTCTGGGCTTCACCAGGAGGCGCTGGTTAGATTCGATGTGAGATGCTTGCCACAGCTCGTCCTCTCTTTCTTGCCATTCCCCCCCCCCCCTTGCTCAGTAGACCCTCTGTTGAAGCTGCCCAATAACACATGCCGTAAACCTTCCCCACACTCAGACCCTTGCACCCACTCCTGCCCTCTCAGGAGATAACTCTGCCGCCCATCCCATGGAGAAGCTCCCACCAACTCTCTGCCTCACCACTTTGGGTTTTTTCTGCATCTGCCCTGGAGTCCTTCCTTCCCCGCTGTGTCCAGGAAGAGCAGCCTTTCTCGTTCCAAAGCCAACCCAGACACCTTCGCTATGGGTCTCACCTCCTCCTGCCTCCCCCGAGATGCCTTGACCCAATCTAGTAGTTATGTCTCACTTTGCGTCTCTGGCCCTTTCACCTTTCATCTCTGCCTTTAGACTGCCCCCTTCCTTTCACCACCACCCCCAATATTTTGAAGTAGCTTGTGATGGACTGAATACTTGTGTATCCACCCCCCAAATTCATGTGTCACAGCCCGAACCCCCAGTGTGATGGTTTTTGGAGATGGGCCTTTGGGAGGTGATCGGGTTTAGATGAGGTCATAAGATTGGGGCCCCGTGATGGGATTAGTGTGCTTATAAGAAGGGGAGGAGAGACTGGAGTTCTTTCTCTCTCAAGGACACAGCAAGAAGGTGGCTGTGGCTCTCTGCAAGCCAGGAAGAGGGCTCCCACCAGAAGCCCCAGCTGCTAGGACTTTGATCTTGGACTTTCCAGCCTCCAGAAGTATGAGAAAGAAAAGTCTCTTGTTGAAGCCACTCGGTCTGTGGAATTTTGTTTCAGCAGCCTGAGCAGACTAAGACATCCCCTGTCCCTCACTGCCCATTTCCTCACCCTCATTCCTTGACTCAGGCTGACGTCACTCCCCTCTCACCACTTCCAGGGCACTGCTCAAAGTCAAGGTCATCGGCCACTTCCTTACTGCCAGGGCTACTCTCACCGTCGACCACTATCTCTTTCTTGACCACACTGCGGTCAGAGCCCGGATATTTCATCGCCGTCGGGCTGGTGAAAATTAAAAAGTCAGATAACATCAAGTGTTGGTGAGGGTGGGAAGCAACGGGAGCTCTTATGCCCTGCGGGCCGGAGAGAGAATCGATTCGCTCCAGAGAGTGGTCTGACAAACTCGCGATTCAAAGACACCCCCTATCATACTACCCAGCTCTTCCCCTCTGTCCACACCTGGAAAACTATGAGTGTGTTACTTTACGAGGCAAAAGGGACTCGTCTGTATCAGATAGTCCAATAGAAATAACAACAACAAAAACGAGGCAAAAGGGACTTTGCAGATATGATTAAATTAAGGGTCTCCAGATGGGTGGGGGGGACGGTCCTGGATCACCCAGGTGGGCCAAAGTCATCGCAAAGGTCCTTATTAAAGGGAGGCAGTGGGGTCAGAATCAGAAGACTTGAAAGCCGGAGTCAGAGAGAAGCTCGAAGACACTGTGTTGCTGGTTTTTTTTTTTTTTTTTTAAGATTTTATTTATTTGACAGATCACAAGTAGGCAGAGAGGCAGGCAGAGAGAGAGGGGGGAGGAAGCAGGCTCCCTACGGAGCAGAGAGCCTGATGCGGGGCTCCATCCCAGGACCCTGGGATAGGACCCGAGCAGAAGGGAGAGGCTTTAACCCACTGAGCCACTCAGGCGCCCCTGTGTTGCTGGTTTTGAAGATGAAGGAAGGAGCTTCACGATAAAGAGTAGAGGCAGCTTCTAGAAGCCAGAAAGGGAAAGGAAATGCATGGAGACTCTGGAGGGAGTGTGATCCTGCCGACATCTTGACTTCAGCCCAATGAAACCCATTTTGAACTTCTGACTGTCCAGACCTGTAAGATAACAAATTCGCAGGGTTTTAAGGCACGAATTTGGTAATTTGTTACAGCAGCGAAAAGGAACTAATTCAAACTCGTAGGAATTTTTGGTCCCCTGGGCTAGGAGACAAGAATGGGAATGCTCACAGTGGCTCTACTTGTCGTAACAGAAAACTGGAAACAACCCAAACGTCCAAGCCCGGGAGAGTGGCAAAGGAACCAGGGAAGCTTCATACAGTCAGTTCTTTGTACTAAACAGCAATGGACAGGAGCAAATTTTAGCTACCCTTGTCAATTTCAGTGAATCCACAAACAAGGCTAAGCGGAGAATAGACCACCTCCCTGCAGTGCTGTTTATGCAAAGTCTAGAAACATGCAACACTATACTTCCTATTGCTTGCAGATATGTACAAAGTAAAAGTGGGAAGAAGAAATACCAAATTCAGAAGCATGGCTGTCTGGCAGAAGGAGGACCCTGGGTGGCTCAGTGGGTTGAGCGTCTGCCTTGGGCTCAGGTCCTGATTCCAGGGTCCTGGGATCAAGCCCCCCAATAGGCTCCGAGCCTGGCATCAGACTCACTGCTCATTGGGAAGTCTGCTTCTCCCTCTGCCCTTCCCCCGGTTCATGCTCACTCTCTCTCTCTTTCTCTCTCTCAAAGAAATAAAAAAATCCTTAACAAAGAAAAAAAGGAGGATGGAATCAGGGAGATCAAAGGAAGTTCAATAGCATTGAGAGATAGTTCAATTTCTTAAGCTAGTGGGGGTACCCGGTATTTTTCTTTATATTTTTATTAAGGTCTGAAAACTCCCCGAGTCAGGCTCCCTGCTTGCCGGGAGGCCTGCTTCTCCCTCTCCAACTCCACCTACTTGTGTTCTCCTCTCTTGCTCTGTCTCTCTCTGTCAAATAAATAAAATCTTTAAAAATAAAATAAAGTCTGAAAACTTTCTTTTTTTTTTTTTTTAAAAGATTTTATTTATTTATTTGACAGAGAGAGATCACAAGTAGGCAGAGAGGCAGGCAGAGAGAGTGAGAAGGAAGCAGGCTCCCTGCTGAGCAGAGAGCCCCATGTGGGACTCGATCCCAGGACCCTGAGATCATGACCCGAGCCGAAGGCAGTGGCTTAACCCACTGAGCCACCCAGGCGCCCAAGGCTGAAAACTTTCATATAAAATTAATAATTTTAGAGCCTATTTTTAGATGTGAAATCAGATAGACCTGGATCCCTTTCTGAGCTCTGCCACTTTTTGTGTGTGACCAAGAGTAAATGCCTTCATTCCTTGAGCCTCAGTTACATTATCTGTAAAATGGATAGTTGAAGATTGTGACCTGACATGTGTCTTGCATGATGCCTGACATCTAGTCAGTGCTCCAAAAACAGCAGCTGGGATGTGTTTCTCTTTCTGGAAAATGCTCCATCGTTTTTTGTGTTGTTGTTTTTTTAAGATTTTATTTATTTATTTGACAGAGAGAGAGATCACAAGTAGGCAGAGGGGGGGGAAGCAGGCTTCCCCCCAAGCAGGGAGCCCGATGTGGGGCTCGATCCCAGGACCCTGAGATCATGACCTGAGCTGAAGGCAGAGGCTTAACCCACTGAGCCACCCAAGTGCCCCTCCCTCGGTTTTAATTTACGGGTACCTACTATCAGTCATAAGCTTCCGGGGCTGACTATATGAAGGGGACCCTTCATCTTCATGGTTCCACTCCCTGGTTCAGTGTTTAAATTCATTATTCTCCAAGAACCCAATCGCTACCCTCTTTAAACAACAAAACAACAAAAACAATTCTACTGAGATATAATTCACATGCCATACAATTCAACAATTCAATTTGTACAGTTCAGTGATTTGGGGTACATCAGCACAATTTTAGAATATTTCTATCACCCCAGAAGGAAACTCCGTAACCATTAGCAATCACTCCCCATTCCTGCCCCAATCAAGATCACAACTCAAGCCAAAGTCAAGAGTCAGTCCCTCAACCAACTGGGCCACCAGTTCTTTCTTCATTTAACATAGTGCTTTTAAGATTCGCTTACACTGGGGGTGCCTGGGTGGCTCAGACAGTTAAGCGTCTGCCTTCAGCTCAAGTCAGGATCCTGGGATCCTGGGATCCAGCCCTGCGTCTGGGTCCCGGCTCCTCGTTTGTGCTTCTCTCACACACTCTCTCAAATGAATAAATGAAATCTTTTTTTAAAAAATTCATTCGCATTGTAGTATTTATTACTACACAAGTCCTTCTGATTTTGGGGGGGTAAAATATACATAACATAAAATTTACCATTTTAATCATTTTTAAGAATACACCTTGTGACATTAAACACATTCACATATCTCAGTGACCAACACGACCATCCATCCCCAGAACTTGGTGATCTTCCCAAACTGAAACTCTATATCCATTAAATACGAACACCCCATTCCCCCCCCATAGCCCTTGACACCCACTATTTTCTACTCTCCGTCTCCGTGAATCTGACTGCTCCAGGGAGCTCATATAAGTGGAATCTACAATATTTGTCCTTTTGTGACTAGTTTATTTCACTGAGCATAATATCTTCAAGATATATCCATGTTTTAGCGGGTGACAGGATTTTCATCCTTTTTTTTTTTTAAGATTTTATTTGTTTATTTGACACACAGAGATCTCAAGTAGGCAAGAGGCAGGCAGAGAGAGAGGAGGAAGCAGGCTCCCTGAGGAACAGAGAGCCCCACGCGGGACTCTATCCCAGGACCTTGAGATCATGACCTGAGTGGAAGGCAGAGGCTTTAACCCACTGAGCCACCCAGGCGCCCCGATTTTCATCCTTCTTAAGGCTAAATAATATTCTGTTGTCTGTGTACACCATGATTTTGTTTATCCGTCCATTGTTGATGAACATTGGGGCTGTTTGCCTTTTTTGGCTATTATGAATAATTCTCTTATGAACATTCACACACAAGTTTTTAGGTGACGTGTGTTTTTCTCTTGGATATATACCAGTAAGTGAGTATATGATAATTTCGTGTTTAACCTTTTTGAGGAAAGGCCAGACCATTTTCCAAAGCAGCCTTGCCACCCTTCACTTGCATCAACAAAGGACAAGAATTCCAACTCCTTCACCAACACTGTATTGCCTGTTTTTCTTGTTATAACTATCCTAGTGGACATGAAATAAGATCTCATGATTTTGATTTGAATTTTTCTGGTGACTAATGAGGTTGAACATCTTTTCATGTACTATTGGTCATTTTTTTAAGTTTATTTATTTAAGTAATCATCATGGGGCTCAAACTCATGACCCCGAGAGATCAAGAGTCAGCTCCCCACCTGCCTCGTCCTGGGAGGCACAGATTTCACCTGTCATCCTGAGGACAACAGTCTGCTGGTCATCACCAACCCCCCAACCCCCAGCGTATCTTTGAACTCTGCTCAGCCCCTAGGGCACCCCCTTATTTGGTTTGGGGGTGGTTAGCATCCTGCCTGGCAGTTAAGCTCAAACCAGGAAAGACTTTCTCAGCCCTGCATCTTCCATCTAGCCCCAAATCCTTTTCATGCAATTCACATGACATTTACAAGCATGCTAGTTCTCTGCAGTTCTGCTCTGGGGCTGGATCCAGAGCTGAAGGAGACCCACGCCCTTTGGAGAAGCACCCTTAAGAAATCACAGTGACAAACTGTCCCTTCTGCTCCGCAAGACTTTGGTTCACCTCCTCTCCGGGTCAGTCACACAGGCAGCCCTGGCCCTCCTGGGCTGAGGCACCCACCCCCATGCTCCTCCTGCTTCCTTCTTTGCCACAATCTCTGCAAAGCCCCTGGTTCTGCCTTTGCTCATCATTCTTCTATGGCTCCTTGTTATCTCTCTGCTGGTCTTCATGTCTTTGTCTGCATCTGTGTTCCTCCATGATTCTGTCCCTCTTTCTTTTCCCTGGTCTCATACCTGACCCAGAGACCCTCTCCCAGTCAAACCAGACGCCTGACTACCCCCCCACCTGACCTTACGCTGCATTTCCATACCTCCCCTGCTTTTGCCCAAGAAGTCCCTCCATCTCAGATTCCCTTCCTCCCCATGCCTTGTCAGAAAGCTGTTGAAAAACTGACCTTGGCCTAGCACATATGTACCTTTTCCTCCAAAGGCAGGATCAGTCCTTCCTTCCCGCCACTTCCGGTCACAGCCTGGATGCAGATCGGACCTGTACCAGAGTCACTAAAGACTCTTCCATGCCTCCCTGTTAAACTAGAGGTCCCTTGAGACCAGGAACAGCATTTAGGTCATCTTTCCCAGCCCCTGCCCCCCCAGCAAAAGATCTATTACACCCCAGGTGCCAAGCCAGAACATCTGGGCTCAAACTCCAGCTCTGCCACCTACCACCTGTATGAACCTCCCTGTGCCTCTGTTTCCTCATCTGTAAAATGGGGAGAAAATATCCATCCCATCTGGTCCCTGAGGGAATTCAATGACTTAACCCACACAAAGGGCTTAAGAAGCGTAAGCAGGACCCTGGCAAGTAGTCAATGCTGGGCAAACATTAGCTAGAAGTAATGATTTATCAAGTTGAAATGAGACCCTGCCCTTGCTTTAAAGAATCTTCATTTGAAGGGGGAGATGCATTCTGTTGATCTTCAGGAGACTTTCTTAAATGAGGAGACCCCCCCATGTCTCCCCAGCTTCCATCAAGAGAGGGGAGCCAGTCACCAGAACCCATCAAAGTCATCTCCTTCCTTAGCATCAGAGGAACCATGGACATCTTCCTCCTCCAGGAAGCCTTCCTGGATTGCATTCCTTTGAGGAACTTCTTTCCTCTGCCTTTCTTCGATGTGAAGGCCCAAGACCGCCGCCATCCACTCCACCGTGCTTCCCATCTCACACTTGAGGAAACAGGCCCATGAAAGAGGCTTAGGAGGAGAGGAAGGAGGTCAGGAGGGAAAGGGAACTCTGGAAGAGCAGAAGGTTGTGGAGGGGGAGGGTCGTAAAAGTGGAGAAGGGTTTGTGTGTGTCCCAGAGAGAGTGGGGAGCTGCCCTAGGAGGGGAAGAGAGCCCAGGGAAGGTAGGGGGTGCTCCTGAGGGTCGTGGGAAATCAAGGAGAGGGAGGGAGCTTAGACACAGAGTGAGCTCAGGGTGGGGTCCGGGATGGAGCTGGCACCAGGGGAATGAATGGGCTTGGGTGAGTCGGATGGGAACTCAAATGGAGGGAGGGAGGTTCCCACAGGGGCTGGGGCTCAGAGAGCTAGCCGCAAAGTCCCAGCCTCTGTCTCTCCCCACCTGGGCCCGGGGCCCCATACCTGGGGCTCCTCCCTTCTCAAACCCAGACCGCGTTTTGGGAGCCCCGCACCAAGCCCCGGGGGAGACCGAGGTTAAAGGTGAGCGGGCATGAGCAGGTCCCAGACGGGGATTGGCAGGCGCCTGGGCCCGCAGCCCGGGCCATGGCTGTCCCACAGGCGGCCAGACGGGTGAGCGGCTGCCATCCACGTGCTAAGGAGAGAAGGAGGCACCCGATCAAGGGGCAAAGGACATCTCGAGCGGGCGGGGGCCGGGCAGTGCCCGCGTCCACACCCGCTGCTAAAAGCCGGGCCCAGGGCGCAGGGTACAGAGCCCTCTGCCGCCGGCGCGGAGAAGACGCGGCAGCTGTCGTCCGCGGCCCCGGGAGCATCCCGCGTGCGCCCCGCGGGCTCCGGCCCCTCCCCCCCCGCCGGACGCCGCCCAAGCGGACCCTGTGGCGCTGCCTGGGACCCACCCCGCCCGCAGATCGCGCGGAATCCAGGTGAGGGGGGAGGACGGCATCAGGTGGGTGCAGGTGCCTGGCCCAGGGGGAGTCACATCGTCCCCCAGGCTGGACCTCAGTCTCTGCACTTGTCAAAGGGGGGGGGGGCACTTCTCCGGCTCTGCGCGGCTGCAGGGGTTAATGCTCTTGTGTACCTGTTCTGCTGGCCCAGCAGCCAGGAGGAGGAGGAGGCTAGCTCAGACCCCAGAGAGGGCTCAGGACTGAGAATCTGGGAGTTCATCCTGCTGGCTCTACCAGGTGCACCCAGGTTCCCATGGCCTCCTGGGGTCCCATGGGCTGGGCAAGGATTGAATAGTGAACTGGGGACTCTCCAGAGAGCTGAGAGTGGGCTAAGGGAGGCAAGAGGGAGGCAGGAGGGAGGGCCTTCTTTCTCCCGGTTGCACCCTCTGCCCTGGACAGGTGTGGGTGCCATGAGAAGCTGGCCCCAGGTGGGCCCTAGGACCAGGAACAAGGGCTCAGAGTTCCCCCTGGCTGGGCAGGGAGAAGCCAGATGCTACCGTGTGGCTGGGAAGCCATGTGCATTCATGACCACCAGACGTCCAGCCAACAAGTGTAGTTAGAAAAGTGGCAAAGGGCACTCCCACTGGTCCGGCCCAGGAAGCCCAGGCCTTCCTTCTGCCTCGAAGCCACCCTATCCCCACCTCAGTGTCTCCTGAGGGCACCCTAGTGGGCAAAAAACCTGTGGTCAGGCCTGGCCTGGGTTTAGGAGCTTGGAGTTCTTGTCTGCATCGGGCTGTGTGACCTTGGGCACGTTACTTCCTTTCTCTGGGCCCGGCTCTCCCTCTGTGACATGGGGAAAGTTGTTTCTGGGCCACTTGGAGTGGAGATAGGGACAGGATTCAACGGGACACCAGGATGCTTTGGAGAACAGGGCAGGCCACTCCAAGCAAGGTCCCTGTGGTCTGTCGTCGCAAGGGCGAGGATATCCCAGGGTCAGCTGGATCAGGGATTGGGTGGGGCCGGAGATCCGGCCCAGGCCTCCATCTTGTCCAGGTGTGTCTCCTTCTGTTCTCTGCATCTGGCCTGCCCATCTCCTGCCCAGGAGCCCCAGATCCAGGAGGAGGAGGACTGAGGCCTGGGGATCTCAGGCCTAGGAACCTGAGCAGTGGGCTCACGCACTCGCCCCAAGGAGGCTCAATGCCTCAGCCTCAGGACAGGGGCAGCTCCTGGAGGAGGAGGAGAGTCCCACTGAGGAGCTTTGTGCTGTGGCAACCAGGATTTCCCCTCCCTAGAGAGGGGGATCCTTCTGGCTGCACCCCCATTCCGCACCAAGGACACGATCTACCCCAGGCCAGGACTCAGTTTGGAATCAAGCTCAGGGCTCAGGCTGTGGGATCAGGACTCGCCCCGGGCCCAGGTGAGGGGGCCAGGGTCAGGGACCCACCTGGGGTGTTGGAATGCTGTAAACGAAATCCCCTGGCCTGTGTGTACACATGTGGCACCAGAGGAAGTGACACTGGGAAACTGAGGTGGAGGGCAAAACGAGCTTTGACAAATGCAGAGCGGCCTGGAGGTGGGAGAGGCTGTGTTTTCGAGGCTCCTCCGCACCTGCCCCAAAGCCCCACTTCCTCTCTTTGGGCAGGAGCCCTACCTGGGACCTCCCTCAGAGGCTGCCCTTGGCCCTGCTGCTGGCTCTGTGGGGGGCAAAGGCGAATGGGAGTGGCCCTCATCAGCCCAGTTCTCACTCCCCGATCAGTACTGACGAAGGGGTTTGGGCTCAGATGTGAGGCTGGCGAGGAAGGGAAGAGGGGCTCCCTGAAGCCCAGGGTAGCTAGGAAGGGGGAAGCAGGGCCTGAGTTTTGCTGGGCACCTACTGTGTGCCAGCCACTGTGATTTTCTGTCACTGTTTCCTTCTTCCTGATAACCTGAGAGAGAAGGGATGTTGTCTTCACTTTATAAATGAGGAAACAGAGACTCAGAGAAGTCAAGCCATGAGCTCAAGGTCACACAGCCTGGAAATGACAGGGCTGCGATCCAGAACAAGGCACTCTAATTCCAAAACTCCGATTTCTGCTCCCACTGTCACCTCTGGGCCTCACTCTGCTCGTCTGTCACTTGGGGTTAAGTGGGCTCGCGGGGACTGTCGGAGGCAACTGTGGGCAAGCTCTGCGTCAGAGGGGGTAGACTCATGGATGCCCATGGGGGTCCACACGGTCCCCACCTCCCCCTCCCCCCCTGCCTTTCCTCCTCCTGAGCTTTGAGCTTCCAGAGCAAGCCTGCTCTTTGAGGTTGGCTAAGCTGACCTGGGCCATCATCTGACCCAGCTAGGTCCTTCCCAGAATCCCCAGGCCTCCCTAATTCTGGGTAGCCCTGGGAGTCTCACCAGCCCTTGGCCCACACAGCCCCATCAGCCAGGTGACCCTGGTTGAGAGATACGCCTCCCTGGGACCGCTTTCCTTGTCAGTCCAGGGACCCGAAGCCCTGATGGGGCTGGTGTGACTCCCACAGCTACCCACAGCTGGTCTGAGAAGCTTTTTTCCATCCCCAAGTCCCCTGGGGGAGGTGGTCCCCACATCGTCTGTCCCATAGCACCCGGTTCTTTCTCTAACACCATGCTCAGAAATGCTCGCTAGGCACGAAGGAAAAAAAGAAAGGGCAGGGATGGAGGGAAGGAGAAAGGAAATCCACACTCGTGGGCCTGCCACTGGCTGTCACACCTGTCTTTTGATTCTGCCAACAATCCCGCAAGGTAAATTGACCACCGACCATATCCCCAAACCCATGTTAAAGGTGAGAAACCAGCATTCAAAGCCCACGGTACAATTTTTCCTTGTATAGGAGTCACGGTCAGAGAGGAGCCCAAGGTCACACGGGGGGCAGGTTTGAGCACTACGTTCCACACCCTGTCCCCATGCCTTGGCGCCAGGGAGCTGTGGATGGCAGGGGTGTCGTCTGACCCAGATGTTCCCCAAGCAGGCCAGGGGTCTAAGAAGGACCAGGGGGGCTCCTAGCCCTGACAATCATTCCACACCCTCCAAGGCACTCCCCATTCTACTCTCCCGGGGCTGACTCTGAACAACCAGGCACAGACCCACCCTTGCACCCTGAGGTGGCCAGAAACGCCATCCGGCTACAAAGAAGGAGACGCTGCTGCAAGGCACACCTGCTCACCAGCCCTCTGTGTTTTCATCTGTAGAATGGGTAGACTAACACAGTGGTACCTGTTCTACTTCTGGGGTTCTTCTTGTAAGGCTCTGATCGTGCAGGGCGGAGGGGCCAGAGCTGGGAGGCACAGGACTTGGCTTGGTCCTTGTAGCCTGATACAGCCCGTTGCCCCAAACTGAGACCCCCCGCCCCCCGCCCCGAGTAACAGGAGCCTGTTGCCCCTGCTAACTTCCACAGCTCAGTCCAGCCCTGACATGCCAAATTTACAAGCAGCAGGTGTAACTCCTAAGCAGTGTAAGGTTGGTTCTTGTTCTTTGTTTCTGGCGCCCAGCTCCGAAAACCCTCCCAAACCCTCGGAAACTCCAGAGCCCTGAGTGTCTCTTGTACTTGCTAACGAGATGACTGGTGGCTGGCAGCCCCTGATGGATTCAAGGTGGAAACTGGTCACCAGGGAGATCAAGGTGGGATTAGAAGGGTTTAGAAGGTCGGAGACTTCAGCCCCACCCTCCATCTCTCCGGAGATGAGATTGAGTTCAGTCACCAGTAACCAATGACGTAATCATGCCCACCTAATGAGACCTCCGGAAGAAAAACTCCTAAGTGAAGGAGATGGGTCGGCTTCTGGGTCGGTGAACACACCGAGGCGCTGGGAGAGTGGGACACCTGGTGGGGGCAGGGAAGCTCCCTGCACCCCCTCCCCCACCCTCCAAACCTGGCCCTGTGCCTCCCTTCCATTCGGTCGTATTCTTTACGATAAAAATGGCAAACGTGAGCAAAGTGCTTTCTTGAGTTCTGTGAGCCTCTCTAGCAAATTGGACTACCTGAAGAAGGGGCGCTGGGATGCCCTGGTTTACAGGTGGTGGGCCAGAAGTCCACGTAGTAACCTGAACTTGAGGTTGGTGTCTGAAATGGAGCCAGTTTTGTGGGTCTGAGCCCTTAACTCGTGGGGCTGGATGCTAACTCCCAGGAGAGAGTGTGAGAATGGACTTGAATCATAGTATTCTCTGGGGGTAAAAATGGTCCGGTGGTAAATGGTGGCCAGGAACATTTTTGTAGACTGAGAAGACTCTTGGCATGATGGTTCTTCTTGGCAGAACCTCATGTCCTTGGCTGTACCACCATGGGTAGCATCCCTGCACTGCTGTGTACTGGATTCTACCCCCTGGCTGTTCATAACATACCTAGGGGGCTAGACTGCTTCTGCCCATGTTGTGGGGGGCGGGGCAGCTGAAGCCCAGAGAGGGTGAATGGTTTGCCTGAGATGACCCACAGGTACCTGAGGAGCCCGGCCCCTGAGCCTTGTGCCCTAAAGAGAAAATGTCCCCCATGGCATCCGTGGGCTGCGTAGAATCAGAAAGAGTGTTCCCACGAGCTGGGGTGGGAGGCTGTCCCTTCCCCGCCCCCAATGCCTGGTTAGCCAATCAGGGACCCTTTTTCTTTGGTTTAGACAGCTTTGATTGTGGATGTTGGGGTCCTTATGAAGAAAGGAAGGGGTTCCCATGCCATCATCTGCTCTACTCTCTCATCTTATTTTCTGTACTTTTTTTGGAGAATTTTTTTTCTCGTTTCAAAAGTAATACACAGGGCTTATGCAACTTGAACATTTGTGGAAATTTACAAGCGAATGTCTGTTTCCCACCTCCCATAAAGACCACCCGCATCATCATTTGGTAGCTGGATGTCCTGACTTTTCTTCCCTTGTCATAGGTGAGCACTGTTATTAGTTTCTTCTCAAATGAGATCACGCTTTGCACATTGTTCTGTAGCCTTCTTCTTAAGTCAGTATTGCTTCTTAGCTACTTTTACTATTCCTACAATTGCCATGATGACGACTGCTAGCATTTACCATCTGGCCCTCTGTCCACCCTTCCTTCTACCCGTACATCTACCTAACCTTCCATCTCTTCATCTGTTTCCCACCCAAGAGCCCCCTCAGCTGCCCACCTGGCACACATACTAACTGTCTGCTGGTATCATGCCCTCAGTTACACCAGGGGTGCAGGAATTCGGCTGGGGGGATGTTCAGACACTTGGACCATGATTTCTGCCTCCAAGCAACTCAGCATGGGAGACCGAGGCATGCCCCCCAGAGACTCAGAGAGGGGCAGAAATAGTGCCCGGCGCTGTACAAGTTCAGTGGAGGGAGGGCTGACTTGCAGCATGGCAGGGTGGGGGAGCATGGTCAGAGCAGGCTTTCTAGAAGGTGTGCTTGAGGTCCTCCTTGAAAGACAAAGTGGGCATCAGACATGCAAAGAGGGGAGAAGGTATTCTGGGAGGGAACACCGGGGGTGAAGGCAGGGCTGGAGAACCACAGAGAGGCAAATCATTCAAGGGGCAGAGTCAGGGCAGGGTGCCAATAGCCTGCAAAGCTGCTGTGCTCCCTACCCCTGGCCCTGCCCCCCAGCCCAGCTCCAGTGGGCACCGAGGCTTCTACACTAGTGCTCCCCAAAGTGGGACCCGTGGACCACCGCCAGGCCACAGATTCCCTTTCCAGTTGACAACCAGATAAGATTTTTATTTATTTATTTGACAGACAGAGAGAGAGATCACAAGTAGGCAGAGAGGCAGGCAGAGAGAGAGGGGGAAGCAGGCTCCCCTCTGAGCAGACAGCCCAATACAGCACTCGATCCCAGGACTCTGGGATCATGACCTGAGCCGAAGGCAGAGGCTTAACCCACTGAGCCACCCAGGCGCCCTGACAACCAGATAAATATATAATTTGAAAGCAAGTGTTTAGAAACATATCAGTCTAATAGCCATCTGCTACCTGTGGAATATGATAATAAAACACTGGGCTTCTAGCTTTTTTATTCCTTCAATTGAATTTTTCTAATAACTCACTTTTTTTAAAAAAAGATTTTATTTATTTGTCAGAGAGATAGAGCACAGGCAGGCAGAGTGGCAGGCAGAGGCAGAGGCAGAGGGAGAAGCAGGCTCCCTGCGGAGCAAGGAGCCTGATGTGGGACTCGATCCCAGGATACTGGGATCATGACCTGAGCCGAAGGCAGATGCTTAACCGACTGAGTCACCCAGGCATCCCTAATAACTCACTTTTTTTTATCATGTCTTGCCTACTTATACATCCGTGGCGATTAAAAATAAAAGCGGGCCCTTTGCCCATTTCATTTGGGCTGTGGGTAGTTTGAGAAGCTCTGGTAGATGACACATACCCTTGGTCAAAGTGGCTTCATGGTCATTATCTCATTTCCCTGAGAGCGGGGCAAGGCGAGAACTTTCATCCCCATTTTATCGCATGGCCTGACCGGCTGAGGTTCTCATGGATGGCCGGGGGCAGGGCAGAGATTTGAACCCAAAGCTGACATCATGGCAGGCAGCCTCCCATGAGCTCCTGCCCCAGGCTGGACTGAGCTGGGGTGTGGGGTGGGGAGGCCCCAGGAGAGGAAGAGAGAAGCAACTGGAAAAAGGCCAGCCGACAAAGAGGGAGGTGGGATGCAGAGCCTGTCCCAGAGTATCTCTGACTGAGGAAGGACAGGAAGAGGAAGAGATCGGCCAGAAGGTCAGCCTGGGCTTCTCCAGATGGTTCTAGAAGAACCAGTCCGGGTCCCTGGGATCTGGGGGAACGTGTAATGAAGCTAGTTTCAGCCCCAGCCCACTTCAGTCTCTCTCGGGTCCTCTTCCCTCCTCTTCCCCTTCTGTGTCCCCCTCCCCCATCATCCAGCTTCCCAAGGCCAAGGCCTTGGCCCATCCATCTGTGCTTCCAAAGCCTGCCCAAAGTTTAGCCACGAAACCACCGGTCTCTCCCGAGCCCAGCACCCTTAAATGCTTCTCTCCTCTTGTCCCTCAGGGAGACTAGAAGAACAGGGATTATGATTCCTTGTTATCTATGAGGGAACAGGCTCAGAGAAGTTAAGTCACTTCTTTGAGGTCACAGAGCAAGTAATTAAAGACTAATTCCTGACCCTGTACTTTTTGACTAGTACAGTTGAACAGTGGAGAGGAGAGGGGAGCCATTTCCATAGGGCCCTGGGGTGCAACCAATGGAGGGGTTGGGGGATGGGGTCGGCGATGTGCAGGGAGAGCTAGGAAGGAAGAAATCAGTGGTGTGACCGATGAGTGTGTCTCTCTGGAAACTTCTCCTTCTCCAGCACTTTGACTGCTTCCACGCAGCCTTAAACCCCCACCCCAGACCAGGAAAAGGCAGAAATGATGTGGGCGGGGCAACCCGTCTTTTCCCTACTCTGTTGGAAGACAGGTAATATGGGGATTATATTTTTGGATGACCATATGGCAAAATCTGTTACAGCAAAAACATTTCTATTCCTCTTTCTCATTCTTGTCCATCCCTCCATCACCTACTTCTTCAACTCACTCAGTGATCCCCCGCCATCCTCTTCTGGACATTATGCACCACCTCTCTCTTCGCCCCACTTAGATCCCTAGTTCACCCCCAGCTGGGGCAGGCTTCAGGTAAATAGCTTCGAAGGTAAAAAAAAAAAAAAAAAAAAAAAGCTTAGAAGGTGATTCAGAGGTGGGAGTGACTGACGGTGTGTATGTGTGTGTGTGTGTGTGTGTGTGTTTGGGCACACGCATGCAAACTAGGTTTTCAAGTGCATACATCAGGGGCTCCTGGATGACTCAGTGGGTTAAGCGTCTGCCTTCAGCTCAGGTCATGGGCTCAGGGTCCTGGGATGGAGCCCTGCGTTGGGCTCTGTGCTAAGGGAGGAGTCTGCTTTTCCCTCTCCCTCTGTCTCTCCCCCTGCTTTCTCCCTCTCTTTCTCCCTCACTCTCTTTCTCAAATAATTTTTAAAAAATCTTTATTTTTTAAGAATTTTATTTATTTATTGGCAGAGAGAGACATAGCGAGAAAGGGAACACAAGCAGGAGGAATGGGAGAGGGAGAAGCAGGCTTCCTGCTGATCAGAGAGCCCAACGTGGGGCTCGATCCCAGGATCCTGGAATCATGACCTGAGCGGGAGGTGGACGCTTAACCACGGAGCCACCCAAATAAATAAAACCTTAAAAAAAATGCATAGATCATAAGTATCCAGCTTGAATATTCACCAAAAACGCACCTGTGTAACCTGAACCCAGATACAGAAACGAAATGTTAGCAGGAGCCCAGGAAGCCCCCCCCCTTTTTTTTTTTAAGATTTTATTTATTTATTTGTCAGAGAGAGAGAGAGAGCCAGAGAGCGAGCACAGGCAGACAGAGTGGCAGGCAGAGGCAGAGGGAGAAGCAGGCTCCCCGCCGAGCAAGGAGCCCGATGTGGGACTCAATCCCAGGACGCCAGGATCATGACCTGAGCCGAAGGCAGCCGCTTAACCAACTGAGCCACCCAGGCGTCCCCAGGAAGCCCCTTTTTGATCCCTCCTGTCACCTCTAAGCTAAACACTCCCCTGATTCATAAACCACAGACGCGCTTCTTTTGGAACTTTATGTAAATGAAGCCTTACAGGGATGATTGGTGGCTCGGTTGTTAAGCGTCTGCCTTCAGCTCAGGTCATGATCTCAGGGTCCCAGGATCGAGCCCTGCATCGGGCTCCCTGCTCAGCGGGGAGCCTGCTTCTCCCTTTGCCTGCCACTCCGCCCGCTCATGCTCTCTCTCGCTGACAAATAAAAAAATAAGAATCTTTAAAAAACAAAAAATAATTTAAAAAATGAAGCCTTCCGCACGTACACGTCCATGTCAGGTTTCTTTGGTCAACGTATGATCCATGAGATGCGTCCACATGCTTTCCTCCGGCTGGCGGGTGTTCATTCCCACCTCTGTGTTAATATCCCGTAGCGTGGCTGTTCTGCCTTTTGCATCTTGCACTTGCCAGCGATGGACATTTGGGCTGTTCCCAGTCCGGAGCTGATGAGAATAATGCGTACAAATAGTCGTGTGCCCGTCTCTTGGTGCACATGTACACCTGCTGGGTTATAAGGGACATGGGGGTGCAGCTCTAGCAGGTACCGAGAAAGTTTTCCAAAGGGGTTGTGCCAAGTGACTCTGGCGGAGGCACAGGTGAAATTCTGCTGGTACCACGTCCTCCCACACGATGGCTGGTCCTTCTGTATACGCTGCCGAAGCAAGCACTGATCGATCGCTGGTCCTTCTAACGTGAGAACGAAGGTTCTGCTGGGCAGGCCAGCTTCAGATTGACTGTGTGTGAATCTCGGCTCTCTTCTTACCTTGTGACCTTCGTCAAAGCCTGTTTCCTTGTCTACGAGACGAGTTGAAATG
Source organism: Mellivora capensis (assembly GCA_004024625.1). Classification (NCBI taxonomy): domain Eukaryota; kingdom Metazoa; phylum Chordata; class Mammalia; order Carnivora; family Mustelidae; genus Mellivora; species Mellivora capensis. The sequence continues at coordinate 27,068 of PISX010014542.1, forward strand.
AGTTGAAACAGCTCCCCGAGCTGTTAGGAAGATTCCCTAGACCGGTTAGGGTAGGGTCCTAACCTGAACATTAGCCGTTTAGGGTCAGTTTTCACAAAAGCACTCTGAATTGCCCGTGGAGAGCCTCAGTCTCCGCTTCTGTAAAATGGCCATGACCATCCTAACATACCCCCACACACGCACACACACAATTGAGGGGACAACCAGGAATGGAATAACGTCTAAAAGTGTCTAATATTATGCAGATATAATACATTGATCATACAATTCACCCTTTCTCAGTGGCTTTTTTTTTCAAAGATTTTATTTATTTATTTATTTGACAGAGAGATCACAAGTAGGCAGAGAGGCAGGCAGGGGGGTGGGGAAGCAGGCTCCCCGCTGAGCAGAGAGCCCGATGCGGATGCCGGACCTGATCCCAGGACCCTGAGATCATGACCTGTGCGGAAGGCAGAGGCTTTAACCCACTGAGCCACCCAGGTGCCCCTCTCAGTGGCTTTTAGTATAGTCACAGGGTTATGCAAATATCACTGCTGTCTCATTCTAGGACATTTTCCTCACCCCCAAAAGAAACCTTATACCCATTGGCAATCATTCCCCCATTCCCGACCCCTGGCAGCTGCTGAGCTACTTTCCATCTTTTTGGATACTATGGGTGCCAAATCTTTGCTTTTCTGTATTTTTGAACTCTTGCAAAAGCTAACTACTTAGTACTGCAAAAGGCATGTAATATGCTTAGTGAATGTCCTTGCGGGCGCGCGCGCACGTGTGTGTGTGTGTGTGTGTGTGTGTGTGTGTGTATGGATGATGTCATTGTGTGTGTGGATGGATGGATGGATGGACAGAGCACACATAGTAGACAGATGTAGTATAAACTCATCCATTCGACAAAACCCCATTTGCACATTTGCGCTGGGAGGAAAATGGTCTATAGAGAGAAATAAACGAGGATTCTCCCATTCAGGTCATTCGCCATCTAGTGGAACAGGGAGGAATGTGCACCCCTCCCTGAAAAGGCTGAGCCCGAGGCAATTAAAAGTTGTGTTGGAATAGGGCTATGGCACCTCCAATGAAATCCTGGAGGTGGAGGTGGCCCTTTAAGTCTGGGGGAACTTTCCCGATGAGGAGGGGCAGTCTGGGGCAAGGATACCGAGAACTAAGGCTGGGACCCGGGGCAGGTGTGATGTCAAGCGGGATCGCTAGCCAGTCAGGGCTTCCCATACCGATGGGGACCATGGTCTTGGACCTCCGTGGGTGTGAACAAGACTTGGCTGTAGAGAGAGGCTGTGAATGCTGGGCGTGGGTGGCAGAGGCCAGAGGGGGAAGGGAGCACGAGGGGGAGGCAGGCCAGCTCCCACAAGCCTGCACCGTCCTCTGGGCAAGGGCACCCTGAATTGGCTGTGCCCACGTCCAGGCATGCCAGGCAGGGCCCCCCTGCCAACAGCTGGTTTGACTTCTCCAGTTGGCTGTGGCTGGAATCGTATTTAAGAGGGGAGAGAGTCAGCCTCATAAGTAAAGGAGCCGGGACTTCAGAATCAGACCTGGCTCTGCCCTTTCTCACCGTGGGAACTTAAGCAAGTGCCTCACTTCCCTGAGCCTGTTTCATCAACTGTAAAATGGACGTAATATCACTTACTCCAGGATAGTTAAGGGACGATGACTGGGGGAGGCTGGACAAGGCAGATGAGGCATGCATTCAAGGTTCCAGCAAGGTTGGCGTATTTATTATTTATTAAAGATTTTATTTATTTATTTGAGAGTGAGTGCATGTGCACACACACATGTATGAGCAGGGTGGGGGCAGCAGAAGAAGGAGAAGCAGGATCCCCGCTGAGCAGGGAGCCCGATGTGGGGCTCGATCCCAGGACCCTGAGATCATGACCTGAGCCAAAGGCAGAGGCTTAACCCACTGAGCCACCCAGGCGCCCCTAAATATATTTTCTAATTGAAGTTGTCGTTGTGGAAAAAACAGAATTTGTGAACTTCCTTGCACTTATGGTACAATGTCACGTTGTTTTGTTCTGAATTATGCACAGAGGGGTTGGCTTTTCAGGACTTAGTCCTCCAAAGGTATTATCAGGCCCCAAGGAGGGCAAGACCAGGGTACAAAATGCTTGTCGAGAGCCAACTGATGTCTGGGGAAAGGAAGGGAAAGGAGGTGACACACACAATCCACCCTACTGAGACCCAAGTCGCAGGAAAGTCTCAAACCACAGGAGACAATTCTGAGATTTTTATCCTGGGGATGGAAGGCCAGAGGGAGACTCAGAACCAAGGGTGTTAACAGTTACAGAATCCTAAAAAAAAAACATTGAATTCAAGGGCCTCATTTTACAGGTAGAGAGAAAGAGCCCCCATAGACAGAGATTTGTTGGGGTGCCTGGGTCCCTGAAGCTAGGAGTCTCCAAGGGAGAGGAGGCCCCGGGTCCCACCCCTGTCCCCCACAGTGGTACCAGCCCTGTTTAGTGTCATGCATTCCCCAAGTCCCTCCATGCTCAGCTTGGGGGTTCAGACACCAGAGGAACAGTCCTGCCTCCAGGCCCACAGCCCAGGGGCAAAGCCAGTCAGGCACATAAGGGATAAGTAACAACTCTGTCCTTCTCTATGCCAAGAATGCCAAAAGAGCCACTTAGGAATGGCTCTCTCTCTAGAGGAGGCAGGCTGAGGTGGGCATCTGAGGCCCCCAGATTTGGCTGAGATGAGCAGAGAGAATGCACCTGCTGCAGAAACGAGCAGGAGACAGGGGATCAGAGTGCGGGAGGCTCCAAGGACAGAGAAGCCACTGTTTGCCAGGGACAGAGGGTACCTGGCCAAGGGATGTGGGAGGGTAGGTGGAAAGCCGGGCTTGTGAACAGCCTGGGGCCATCATTTTAGCATCTCAGATGGTCACAGGGCCCCTAGGGGGTCCGGCCATTTGATTTCGGGATCCTGGGCAGGAAGAAAGCCCTCTGAGGGAACCTCTTCCCAGCTTCCAGCCCCCAGCCGACTACCTCCCTCTCTTTCCCTCCTGTGACCACACCTAGGCCACACCCTCCACCATTGACCTCTAGCCCTCCCCTCCCCCACCAGAGATAGCCCTGGATGGGAAGTCTGGAATTGGAGACCTTGGCTGGTCTTCTGTAAATACTCAAGTGTGTTTCCACTGATACCGCCTGACGTGGGGCAAGAATCCCACCTCTGAGGACTGTTAAAGGGGCAGTGAGGTGACAGTGTGAGTTCCCTAGACCAAACACCCCAGTTCGTGTTCTCAGGGTGAGAGAACGGAAACAGGAACAGGAGCTGGACCTCAGGGGGTGGGGGAAAGGGGGTGCCCAGAGCTCCTGAGCAGGTGGCCTGCCTGGGGGATGTCCAGGGGAGGGTGACAAGGCTCCACCTTGCCGGCTGTCAGCCATCACCACTGGATTCACACTCATTAACCCTCTGGGGCCTCTGTGCAAGTGTAGTGATGATCATTATGGCAACTGGGGGTGCTGAGACCTTCCTGTGGGCCAGGCCACACAAGACTTCTGAGAGGTGGGTGCTTCCAGTCGTGCGCAGGGCCGAGAGGGCGTGAATGTGAGCGGAGATCAGAGAGGGCGGGAGGGAGGGGTGTAGGTAGGTGAAGGGCTTCATGGGGGAGGGTAGTAGGGGGCGCCCCTGGAGCAAGGAACCTCAGGCATTGAGGCGCTTTCAGGCTCGGGTATGAGCTCCTGATAACCAGCTCTTCTTAAGACCCCTTTCGGGCGAAGTAGGGGCACCAGAGAAGGAAAGGCGGGAGGGGACACAAGGACCTCTTCCTCTTCCAAACTCCAGATCTGCAAGTAGCTCGGGACCCGGACGCTCACACAGAGCGCCTTGATTATGCTAATTTAAGCCCCGCCCGCACGCCCAGGAGGCCCCGCCCCTCAAGCGACCTATCGCGGTGGAGGGGCGGGGTCATGCTAATGAGGCCGGTCGGGCCTCGGTAGCGGTGCCCGCCGCTCCTCCGAGCCCGGGCCAGGCGGCGGCGACGAAAGCCATGGCCGGAGCGCTGGCCGGTCTGGCTGCGGGCTTGCACGGCCCGCGGGTCGTCCCCAGCCAAGACTCGGACTCAGACACGGACTCGGAGGACCCGAGTACTCGGCGCAGCGCGGGCGGGCTGCTCCGCTCGCAGGTCATCCACAGCGGTCACTTCATGGTGTCGTCGCCGCACAGCGACTCGCTGACCCGGCGGCGCGACCAGGAGGGGCCCACGGGGCCCGCAGACTTCGGGCCGCGCAGCATCGACCCCACACTCACCCGCCTCTTCGAGTGCATGAGCCTGGCCTACAGGTGAGGGCGGCTCCGGGGCCCGCCAGCCTCGACCCTCCGTGGCGGGACCAAGCGCTGGGGCCCCGGACACCCGACCCGGCCCCAAACTTTGGTCCCCGGCTGCTCTCGGAGACTCCGCCCACATCCTGGACACCCCCCTGCCCCGGCCCCGAGCGGCCTCCGCCTGGAGTGCGCCCCCCAGGTTTCCTTTGCTGACCACCTCCACTCCCTTCCCAGGGTGCCAACAGCCTGCCCTCCACCTTGACCGCCATAGGCCTGTCCCGGATCCTCTGCCCCCAAAGAAAGGCCAGGGCACCCCTCATGCGCCCAGGACCCTAAGTCGTCCCTACCCTCCACTCTGGGGCCAATCCACCAGATCCCCCCAGCCCTCCGCTCCCTCCCCAGCACCGCTGGCCCCGACCCACTTCATTCCTGCACTCGGGCGACACTCCTCACGCCCGTGACTGTCCGGACTCATGGCCGACGTTGTTCGAAACCTAGTCTCGCGTCCACCCTGTGCTCCCCAATTGCCGGGACACCTGTCCTTGACCTGCTAGATCGAGGGTGCCCCGGGCGGCCCCAGGAGGACGCGGCTGGCAGCGTTTCCCAGCGGTCGCCCGGCAAGGGGTGCTGCACGCTGCGTGGGGGTTGGTGCCCGGGAGGCCCGGGTTCGCTACCCGCGTCGCCGCGCTAGGCTGACGCCCAAGGCTGCCTGGGACCCCCGCTCCGTGCGTCGCAGAGAGTACAGACCGCGCCCGGTCCTAGCTCCACGCCTGCGTCCCAGGGGAGGGCGCGAACCCGGGCTCTGGCCCAGTGCCCTGGAGCAAAGTTCCCAGGAGCCGAGGGGCCAGGATAAATTATCAACCGAAAACCGCGGAGGTGAAAGGGGGATCGGCTGGCCTTGATCTTTTCTCTGTGCAAATATTCCTCTTCCTCTGCGGCGCCTACTCCCCTTCTGAGAACCGCTGGATACAGAACAGCCCTCGAGGCTCCGACGGGGAGCCAGAGCTGGGGTGGGGATTGCGGGGGGGGGGGGGATGTTGCCCACCCCCAACCGCGGCAGCCCATTGGCTGGAGGCGATGTAACCTTGGCCCACATGCTCTGGCCCCAGGCCCAGGTCATGTTGCAACCTGATCGTCCGGGGCGCTGGACCAATGTGGAAAGTTCAAATTCCCGTCCCTTTCTTCCCTCCCCCCGCCTCCTGGGACATCACGGGACCCACTGGGAGAGGGCATTTAAGGTCTTAGTACACCGGATGTGGCCACCCCGCCTCCCCAGGCTCTCCCAGGGCGCCCCATTTCTCACCTGCTCCCAATTTCAGCTTCCTGCTGTATACCACATCCCACCCAACCCCAAACCATGGGTGATGGGTGGCCAAAGGGAGGGGTTCGGGGGAAGGGGCAAGGTTGGGGCTAGAGCATGCGCCAAGATCTGACCCCACGAAGGGGCTGACTAGAATCTGATGTGACCCAGGGCAGCTGGGGAGGAGAAGGCTGTGCGCGTTCTCCCTAAGCGCCCAGAATATTCCACCTCTGGGGATGCCCAAGTGCCAGGGATGGAGGTGGCTCAGGACTAGAGGAGACTTTGGCTTCACCCTCTACAGTAGAGGAAAAATCTGAGGTTCAGACATGGACACTGTTTTAGCCCTTGAATACCCCTAATTATGGGGTCCCCTGGAAGGGAGAGTATGGGGGAAGCCAGGGTGACCCGAGAGAGTGACTGGATGGGAAAGGACAGGAAGGCAAGAGGTCTAGAGGCGCTTGACCGGGAGGACAGGATGAAAGGCCAGTTTCATCCTCGGCAGGGCAGTGTGGACTTCCCTTCTAGGAGGAGAACCAGAGTTCACGAATCTGTGGGTGGAAGCCCCAGGGAGACAGGTTCTAGAAGTTCCAAGGAAACACTTGTTCGTGGTCAGAGCTGGCTAGCTATGGAAAGCCTGGCCTCTGGGAGAGAGCAAGGAGGACCCTGTCAGAGAGACTCTTGGGGAATTCCTATAAGGGAGATTGGGGACCAGGTAAGGGGTGGGGGGTCGGTCGGGCTGAACTAGGAGTCCTAGGTTTTCTCCAAGCTATCCCCAAGATTCCCAGACTTTCTGTTGGTCATGAGAAGCCCTCGAACCCTGGTGCCAGGGTTTTTTCTCCGGGCTGGGCCTCTCGGCTCCCCTCCCAGCCAGCAAGCCCGGCACAAGCAAAATGGCTTTCCTCCTGGCCTTGGATGTTGTCACTGTCTCATCTCCCTAAACACTGCATTGGCCACACACATCATAGCCTCAGCTGGGAAGCGGAGGGAGGGCACGCAGGCTGGGCATGGGGCCCTGGGTGATCAGAGTGCTGGGAGGTTGCTGGGATACAGGTGGGGGCAACAGACTCAGAGGTTCCCCCCCGGGGGGTGCCACAGAAGAAGCTGGCCCGGGAGGTATCAGTGTATCCCATCTAAGTCTCCCTATTAGACAGATGGTGTTTATCTAACTTAGGAAGGAGGGGGCCAGCCAGCAGGCTTGGGCTATGTACTCTATTTGGGTAATGAGGCCTGTGGTACCCTAGGGTAGCAGTCCTTCCCTGCTCCCTACCTGAAAACAAACACAGGAGCTTGGAGACCAGAGAGGAGAGGGGACCCAGTGACGCATGCACCTAAGAGGCTGTAGGAGTCAGATTGCCCCCTCCCTACCCACTCCCTTGGCCCCAAGATGACAGAGAAGCCTTGGAAGAAAGAAGGCCTGGGGTTCTGAAAAACTAAGTCTTGGGGCCTCAGCCTCCCATGTGAGCAAAGGCTGAGAAGGTGGGCCAGAGGGGGCTGGAACATGAGGAGGGAGGGAGAACGGAGGGACCAGTGGGGGTCTAGACCCTGAGCATCCTGACCTCCTAGGTCAGCTCCTTAGCGGTGGTAGACTTGACCTGTGTCTAGCACATCCTGACCTTGGGAGTCAAGCCCCTCACCTGTGTAGGGCCCTTCCATCTCGTGGATTTGATTGACTCCTAGGATTAGGGCCAGGGTTAGGGGTTGGGGTCAGGGTGCTGCCTCCCCACTGCCCACCGCTCCAGCATCCCAGCTGTCTTCCTTTGGAGTCTGATGGCTTATGGTCTTACACACATCCCTGAGAAGGGACACCCCTTCCAGCTCAGCCCAGATCGCCATCCTGGGATACTGGAGTGGGCAGCCGCCAGAAGGGCAGTGGAAAGGCAGCAGCTGGCTGCTTGGTGGCCACTTCTCGAAAAGAGACTCCCTCCCCACCCAGGCACACCTTTCCCCATCCCCTGGGGCCTGATGGGGGCCAGTGAGACTGATGGAAAGAAAGCCACAGGGCCTGAGTGCATCTCCACCATGTGACCTTGGGAATGGCCCTTCCCCTTCCTAGGAGTCCTAATCCTAGGCCCTAATCCTAGGAGTCAATCAAATCCACGAGATGGAAGGGCCTTACACAGGTGAGGGGCTTGACTCCCAAGATCAGGATGTGCTAGACACAGTTTCCTTCTGTAAGAAATGGGTTTGCAAACCCTCCCTAGCGGGGCCCTAGCAGGGACCTATGCAGAAGGTCTGACTCTTAGGGTAGGAATTTCAGGCCGGTAAGAGGGAGGGTTGGGGGAGGAGCCCCTCAGATAGCCCAGCATGAGTGAGTACCCAGTGCACGGCGAGAGTGGGAGCCAGCTCTGCAAGAGTGCCCTGCCCCCCCCCCCCAACTTCTCCTTGCCCACCCCCCTGACCCAGCCCTCTCCCTCCGACAGCGGCCAGCTGGTGTCTCCCAAGTGGAAGAATTTCAAAGGCCTCAAGCTGCTCTGCCGGGACAAGATCCGCCTCAACAACGCCATCTGGAGGGCCTGGTACATCCAGTGTGAGTGCGCACCATGAGCCTCACCAGCAGGGGGGCTGCAGGTGGGGAGTGCCCAGGAAACCCCCTGTGGCCATTAGGGGCCAGCGCCAGCATCTGACCCCCCAGAGGGTCTCCAGGAACGCATCCCAAAGGGTGCTCTCCATGGGGATGCTAGGCACAGCAGGGGTCACCCCTTGGAAGTCCTAGGATGGGCAGAGATTTGCAGGATAGTTCAAGGCCCTTTCTGCCTTGCATCGGCCTTGTCAGTGCGTCAAATGCCAGGGCGGAAAGAGGTGCTAGGATGTTGTCTGGGCCGGTGGCATCACGCCGCAAATGGGGAAAATAAGGATCTTGCCTGGATCTCCCCCAGCCTTTCTGAAGTCCTTACTGAACTCCCAGCAGGTGCCCCCATGGAGTCTGGGGGTCGGGGCGGGGGGGGGGGGGCAGAGAGGCCATGTGGTAGAGTGGAGGGCGCTGCAGACTTGGGAGTTGCCCAGAGCTACTTTCCTACCCAGTCTCTGCTTTTGCTGGCTGTGTGATCGCAGGCTGTGTGACTAACCTCTCTGAATCTGTTTCCTCATCTGTAAGATAAGGCCAACAGTCCTACTTTTCCCTGGTTGGCCCAGGGATAACACGTACAAGTGGGCCCAGCACGAAGTTGGTGCTAAATAAATGATGGTTGAATCTGATATGCCCTTGAGAAGGTCACGGTCGTTCATTTGGGGGTTCGAGACCCACCCACCCACCATGGCAAAGCTGCAGAGGCTGAGCTGCCTCAGCCCAGTCGGCCGTGGGGTGGGAACTTGTCCAGAGCAGCCAAGTCCTGCTACAGGATCAAAGGCTACCTGGGAACACACAGCCCAGGAGGGAACATATTCAGTGTTCTCTGTCCTGGTCCCCTGGATTCCATCCAAGTGGGGGGAAGGAGAGTTTCTGGTTTCTATTTATCTCTGGCGCCCAGTAGTTCATAAACCATCTTATTTGAGGCTTCCTGGCAACCCTGGCAGATAGGTATTATTACCCCCATTTTATGGATGAACAAGTAAAGCCCAGAAGGCCAGTAACTTGTTCAGGGTCATGGAGCATAAAAGGAACAGAGCTGTGACTCTCCTACTCCAAGCCCAGTGCTCCTTCCACTGCTTCCAGTTGGCTGGCTTCCAGTCCTCACCTGAGAACACGGGGGACCGGCCCTACCCTAACCAGGAAGCTGATAGGCCAGAGGGAGTCACAGCCACTGCCACCACCACCCCCACCGCCCCGCACCCCCTACCCTTCCCGCACAAAGCTGGATGGGATGCAAGCCTTTCTCTTTGCAGAAGAAATTTCTGATCCTCACCCACACAGACAGAGCCTGTCTCTGGCTATTGCCCGAGTTGCTGGAAGCACCCAGGGTCTGTGTCAGACAGAGAGAGGGGGCTGAGTTAAGTTCTAGGATGCACTCCCCCCCAACCAACCTGTGTGACCTTGGGAAAGTCCCCAGCCTCCCTAATAAGGATCGCTCATCTGTACAGAGAGAGTAACAGTAGGTCCTGCTCCAAGGCTTGCTTGAGTTTCCAGTGAGATCATTCATATCTCAGCCCACAGCCCGACACACACAAGGGCTCCCCTGATAAATTATCATGATAATAGCGATAGCACAAGGCAAGCCCCTTCTCCCTGAGCCCTGGGGGCTTGAAGGTGGGCTTCGGGAAAGGGAGAGGAGTGAGGACAGATGGAGGGCTGCCTGGCTCCTCCCCCTCGTACCCGCCATCCCTCTGCAGGCTGCTGGCCTCCAAGGTCCCCTCCTTTCTAACCCCCCCCCCAATCATCTTGGTGTCCTCTGAGCTCCCAGAGCACTGTGCCCTCTCGTGGGCAGGCTCCCTGCCTTGCATCAGCTCATGCTATGTGTGTGCTTTCCTTATCTCTCCAACTAAGCTGGGAGTACTCTGCTTCACCTGCGGATCCCCTGTTCCAGCATCCGTCCCAGGACAGGTGCAAGGGGCTCGTGGCTTCCTGAATGGATGAATTTATCAGTGTTAAATAAAGCCTGCCACAGCCCCAGGAGCCACGTGGTCGCTGCCCTTCTGTCTAGAGCACAGGGTCACCGGGGTGGGGGAGGGGAGGTCCAGCCAGGACTCTGGAGAGGGCCCGCCCCGCCACTTTGTTTTCAGCCGCGGGGACAACCCCCCCTGCCCTAATCCCATGGGGATTATTTTGCAGACTGTCCTTTAGGACAGAACTTTGTACATGAGCCCAAATATTCATGGTCGGGTGGTCCCCCTTGTCTGTTAATTGTCCCAGAGGAAGTTTGTTGAAGGCTGAGGTGGGAAAAGTCACTGCGTGGGGGTCCCAGGATTCAGAAGCCCTACTGTGTGCCAAGCTGTGTGCCAGGTTCAGCGATTTGAGCCCAAAGGGCATCAGCTCCTGCTTTTACTCCTGGCAGGGAGGCCAGCATGCAGAGAAGCGGCCAAGGCCAAGTGGAGAACCAGGCAGATAAGACTGTGGGATTTCAGAAGAGGGAGGGCTCCCTGGAAGAGGGACTGCCCTGGGCTCTCCTGATGGGTAGGCAGGGGTGGGTGAGGCAGAGGAGGGAAGGGAAGGACATTCTGTGTAGGATAAAACCAGAGGGTTGGCTGTGGTGGAGGGGAGGCTGTTTGGCTTCAAGGTGGGGCCTATGAAGAGGTCACCAGACCCTGGCGGGGGGTGTGACAGAATATGGAGGTGTGAGATGATTAGGCCCCGGTTCAACAGGAATGCAGGGGGTTGATGGGCAGTGACTGTGACTAGGAGTCAGTGTTGGCTCTCCAGCAGAGACACAGGCGTGGGAAGGACGTTTCCAGACATCTGAGAGTGTCAAGTTTTGGGACAGTTCCCCCTTTTAAAAAAATTCAACCCCCCTCCAAGTTCTGGGACATCCTGAGAGTCTATGGAAAATGTCTGAAGCTGGAAAGGGGCAAGACGAGAGAGGTTTGGGGGCATGCCTCACAGAAGGGCCCGTGAAAATAGTCAAGGAGGCAGGAACACCAAGGGAAGGCTCCCTGGCCAAGGGAGGAGGGGATGATCTGTGGTGAGGTCCAGGAGGTTGGGCCCAGGGTGGGTGCGGGCCTTGGGCAGGCAGTGGGGTCAGGTGCTGGGTCACAGGAAGTGGAGACCAGGAGTGGAGGTGCTCATGACAACGCTTCCAGAACTGGGGGCAAAGCAAAGGGGTGAAAGGGAAGAAGATTAGCTTGTTGGAGTAGCAAAAGAAGGGAAAGTTTGGGAGGTGAAGGGGAGACTGAAAGGTATTTATGGGCCCCAAAGAAGGAGCCTGGGGAGAGAGAGATTGGATTGGAGATAGGGAAGGGAGTGGAAGAGGTGGAGAAAGGTCTCAGTTAGGTGGCCTAAGGGGACGAGGGGTGGTTCTCTGGCATCAGACTGGGCAGTGCCCAGGAGCTTGAGGCAGGAGACCAAGGGCTCCAGGCCCTGGCCTGCCAGTCTGACCTTCTTGGAGCAGCTCACTTCCTGTGGTTCCACAATCCCATTCAGCCCTGCACACCTACTGGGCTCCCAAGGAAGGCAGAGGAGGCATGGGAGGTTCCTTTCACAGGATCCCATTACAGAGGGAGCTCTGTGGGCTAGAGCAAGCCAGAAGGCTTCCTGGAGGAGGTGGCACTTATCTAAGCATCTGAAGCCCAACAGGAATTCATAGTGTGGCACTGGAATCCCAGTCCCCTTGGAGTGGGAGGTGAAGAAGCCGGGTATCCCCTGACCTGACCCCCTTCTCTCAGATGTGGAGCGGAGGAAGAGCCCCGTGTGTGGCTTCGTGACCCCCCTGCAGGGGCCTGAGGCTGATGAGCACCGGAAACCAGAGGTAACTTAGCTGAGCCGCGGGACCTCCTGCCTCCCTGCCGAGCCCCGCCCCTCCGTCGGGTCTCCTGTAGCGCGCGACACGCGCAGCGGCCCAGATTCGGTTCGGGGGCGGGGTGGGGTCAGCGCCCGCCGCTCACTGAGCCCCCTCCCGGGCGCTCCCCAGGCCGTCGTCCTGGAGGGCAATTACTGGAAGCGGCGCATCGAGGTGGTGATGCGCGAGTACCACAAGTGGCGCATCTACTACAAGAAGCGGGTCAGTGCAGGGGGTAGGGGGTAGGGGGTCGGGGGTGGGGGTGGGCCGCGGGCCACCGCCTCTCCTGGGAGAGCCCGGGCGGGACTCCCCTCCACCCCCCGACCCCGCCTCCCAGGAAGACCCCGCTCGACAGCGCCACCGTGTGGCCCAGAGGCTCCTGCCACCTCCTTACCTCCCAGCGCGCAGGAGCTCCTAAGGGGAAATGGGGATCCCTTTCGTTCTGGGGAGCTTGTGAGTAGGGGAGGCCTGGCGGACTGTGATGGCAGAGGGACAGGCGATCCAGTGTCCACCTCTGTGTGTTCCTGCAGCTCCGTAAATCCAGCAGGGAAGGGGATCTCCTGACCCCAAAGCAGGTGGGTGCTCCTGGGACCCAGAGAATTGACAGCTTCCCTTCTGGGTGGGTAAGGCGGTGGCCTGGGCGAGGGCGGGTCACCAAGGCAGTGGGTGTGGCCTCTGTCCTCTAGTTCCTTGAGAGCCTTTCTCCCCGGAGGTGGGGGAACCTTTGAGCGCAGTGGTGGGAGACCCAAAGCCTTCTGGTTAACCCAGCCAGCGGTGGGAGGCACGGGGAACAGAAGTCCCTAAGAACTGGGGTTCCAGGCAGGAAAACGTATAGGGGGCAGGAAGAGGACCCTTATCTGTTCAGCTGGCCATCCGGCTTTCTCTGCTGGGGGCAGTAGTTACAGGCCGATGGGGTGACCTTAAGCCTTCCAGGCAGCAAAGTGCGTTCTGCAGAGAGAGGTGAGGAGGGCCGACCACACGGAAGCTCCCCACCCTCTGACCGCTTCATCCCCCAGTGGGAGGCCCCTGTGTCCCTCTCGTGGCTGCTGAAGGCTCGGTCTCCCTAGGCCGAAGGGGGTTGGCAACCACCAGAGCGATGGTGCGAGCAGCTCTTCTCCAGCGTGGTGCCCGTGCTGCTTGGGGGCCCAGAGGAGGAGCCCGGCGGGCGGCAGCTGCTGGACCTCGATTGCTTTCTGTCCGACATCTCCGACACGCTCTTCACCATGACGCAGCCCAGCTCGGCGCCCCTGCAGCTGCCCCCTGAGGACGGTAAGGGCCTGCACCTGGAAGGGGAGGCAAGCGAGAAGCCAGGCGGCCCAGGGAGCATGGCCAGGGCTGGGCGGCCCCCAGTTCGCCCTGCCTGCAGCTCCTGACGTCACCTCTGCCCCCTCCAGCCTACGTGGGCAATGCTGACATGATCCAGCCAGACCTGACGCCTCTGCAGCCCAGCCTGGACGACTTCATGGAGATCTCGGGTGAGGCAGCGCCCCCTGCTGGGTGGGGTGGACAGGACGGGCCAGTGTGAGGAAAGTCCCCGGAGGACCACCAGCCCTGGGGCCCGTCCCAGGTCCCTCTGGGAGGAAGGACACCGTCCAGGTGATTTCTGAGGGCCCTTCCTGGACTCCCTTTGTCCGGACTTGGGGTGCAATTGACATAGCCTCAGGTGAGAGCAGGGCCAGACTGTATACCTGGGCGGGCGCCAGGGCCAAGGGCATGGAAGCTACAGGCTCTGCCAGCTCCCAGGACAGTAGTGGAATTTCAGGAGAGAAAGGGGCTTTGATTTTGGGGGCCCGTTTATTATTTACATAATTCCCTTTAAAAACTGTTAAAGAACATTCCAGGGGTTCCTGGGTGGCTCAGTGGGTTGAGTTGTCTGCCTTGGGCTCAGGTCATGATCCCAGGGTCCTGGGATTGAGCCCGGCGTCATTGGGCTCCCTGCTGAGCGGGAAGTCTGCTTCTCCCTCTCCCTCTGCCTCTCACCCCACTCGCGCTCTCTCTCAAATAAATAAACAAAATCTTTAAGTAAATAAAAAAGAACATTCCAGACACACACACAGGTAGAGAGAGCGTGGTTCGCCGAACTCTCCTGCAATCATCACCGACTTCAAAATGTATCCACCCTTGGCGGGCCTGGTGTCACGGAGGCCTCACCTACTTCTCCTTCCCACGTTGTTTTTAAGAAAATTCCAGGAATTATATCTTGTAAAGCATTTTTTTTTTTTTAAGTAACATGTTTCTGGGCCTCTGTCTCCTGACCCCAGGGCTGCTAGGTCACTGGTTTCTTGTGTCCTCCCGGGGATACCTGTGTCTGCATGGGCACCTGTGGACAAATGTTTCTTCTTGTTTTCACAATAGGCTCTGCCCGACATTGCTTCCTTTCCTTAGCTGGAGATCTTGTGAGACTGTCCCAGTCATCCTATTTTCAGGGGACTCCTATTAGAGGCTTGGCTTGTCTCGGCCCAGGCGCAGGGGGTAGGAAGGGGTTTTCTGGGATAAAGGCTTAGTTCCATGACCCCTCCACTCCTTCCCCATAGGGTCCTGGGCCTGTCAGTCAAGGGGGGGGTGGGAACTAGGGAATGAGGAACCACCCCCACCCCTGCCTCAGCCCTGGGCAGGGTGGGGGCCCTGGGGGCAGAAGTGTTGATGGCAGTACCCAGAGAGCGAACCAGTCTGGGAGGGCAGCGGTCCTGTCTGGGCACACATACCCCCACCACAGGTAGGAAACCTTGTCCAGGTTGGACTCTGGGCCAAGGAAGCCACTTCTCTCGATCCGGGGTGACTGCTGGAGTGGGGGTGAGCTTGGGTAACCAGAGGTAGGGGATGTGGGTCATGCAGAGGTGGCGGCTAGGGTGGCCCCCTCTGGCCCTCCACGCACAGGGAGGGCCGGAAGCACCAAGGCCACCCGGGCTGCTGCCTTCATTGTCCCCCAGAGCCCCTCACTTGAGAGGAAACCCAGTGAGGAGGCCGGAACTGTATGGAGAGAGGGGGCTTGGGGAGGAGAGCTCAAGGAAGGGGCATGGGCTTGGAGCAGGAGAGGGTGTCAGGGAGGGGACGTGGGTCAATGGCGGGACAGAAGCTTGGGGGCACTGGGGCTCTGTGGGTGGCCAGTTAGGGTTACGAAGCAACTTCTCTCAAGGGGGAAGGGATAGCTGAGGGCAAACTATGGCAGGGACTTGGTGGTGACTGGGCTGGGAACCCCGTGAACCCTGCGGAGCACCGGGGAGGAGGCAGCAGCAGTGAGCGGGGAGCAGGCCCCCTGCATGGCTGGTTCTTGAGTCTAGGCCTCAAGGGGCCTCGTGATGAGCCCTACGGTCCCTGGGGGCTGGGAGGATAGAGGATACGTGACCACTCACCCTCTGCTGCCACCCAGTCCCTCGGTTTAAGGGAGGCGGTAGGATAAGAAGATCCCTTACGATCAGGTGATAAGGAAAGACCCCCAGGAGCACACACACACGCACACACACACACGCACACACACGCACGCACACACGCGCACGCGCACACGCGCGCGCACACCTGGCACAGAGCCTCCATGCGCATGCGGAGGGCCCCACATGGAGGCAGGCACACAAGGACTCAGACAGAGCCGGGGAGACCGGGGCACACACACAGAGATGGATCCCGCATGAGGTCACCCGCTGACAGCCGCGGGGCGACAGCCTTCCAGGGCACCTGGGCACCAGGCTCACAGAAGAGGCACACACAGCGTTTAACCCCTGTCAGCCGCTGGCTTTGGTGTGGGCTCATCTGTCTTGCTCCTGGGTCTCCTTTAAGGTGGCCTTTGGGACAGAGGCCCGACCAGCTCCCCTGGTTGGGGAGCCAGGGCCTGTCCAAGGCCAGTGGGGCTGGGTCGGGCCAGACCAGGAGGCCTTGGCAGCTGGTTCAGACCAAAGGCTGGCCAGGGTCAGAGAAAGGTGCCCGGAAGGGAGCGGGTGGGCGGGCGGCGTCCAGGCCCGGGATGTGGTTAGGCCGCAGGCAGCTGCTTCCCAAAACCAGAATAGCCTGGGCTTACACAACCCGCATCTCAGACAATCTGGCTGCCCGCTCCGGGCCTCTTCCAGGCTTTCCAGTCCCCTCTTACTCCTGCCCCCACTCCGAGCCCACCCTCTGACCCCCTTAGCCCTTCAGCCCACTCCCAGGCTCTACTTTTGAGGCCCTGTTGGACCTTCCCACAAACCAACTTGTCCCAGACCCGCTGACCTCCTGACCCCTCTCACCTCTAGCTCACCCCTAGAACTCCCATCACCCGGGGCTCATCCCTATCCCGGACCTCCGCCCCTCTCACCCCACCCCTTTCCCTCCCTGGCACTCTCTGTCACCCTGCCCCTTTCTATGTGGCCCCAGCAGAGCTGGTAACAGGAGGGAGAGGGG
>PISX010014543.1:0-52673 GCA_004024625.1 Mellivora capensis
TTGCATTATCTCTCATCTATTAAAAATAGCTGGTTCAGTGAAAGTCCTGCTTGTTGGTGTTTCAAACTGAAGGCACCAATTTAACAGCTATGCAAATATGTTATAGAAAGAAATGTACAAAATAACATCACAAGCTTCAAAAACAAAACAAAAGGTAATAATAGAATATATCTGGGGTGCCTGGGTGGCCTGGTAGGTTAAGCTCAGGTTTTGATTTCAGGGTCATGAATTCAAGCCCCATGTTGGACTCCATGCTGGGCATGGAGCCTACTTAAAACAAAACAATAAAAAGAGTAGGGTGTAGTCAGAAATCAGAAAGAAATTTGTTATTCAATATTCCAATAATAATAATTTTTTAAATGTCAGATGAAGCCACTGCTTCCTTGAAGAAAGTCACTCATCAGAAGGAAAGAACTCAGACGGTACAGCCACTCTGGGAAACAGTATGGAGGTTAAAAATAGAAATAAATACCCTATGACCCAGCAATTACACCACCAGGTATTTATCCAAAGGATATAATCATAGTGATTCAAAGGGTCACATGCACCCCAATGTTTATAGCAGCAATGTCCACAATAGTCAAAATATGGAATGAGCCCCAATGTCCATTGACAGATGAATGGATAAAGATGTGGTATATATATATATGTACATATATATATATATACACACACACATATATAATGGTATATTACTCAGCCATCAAAAATAATGAAATCTTGCCATTTGCAATGACATGGGTGGAACTAGAGTGTATTATGCTAAATGAAATAAGTCAGTCAGTGGAAGACAAATACCATATGATTCCACTCCTATGTGGAATTTAAGAAACAAAACAGGTGAACAAGGGTAAGGGAAGGAAAAATAAAATAAGATAAAACCAGAGAAGGAGGCAAACTGTAAGAGACTCTTAACTATAGGAAACGAATTTAGCATTGCTAGAGGGGAGGTGGGGAGAGAGAGGGTAATTGGGTGATGGGAATTAAGGAGGGCACGTGATGCAATGAGCACTGGGTGTTGTATGAAACTGATGTATCACTAAATTCTACCCCTGAAACTAATAATACACTATATATTAACTAAATTATATTTAAATAAAAAATTTTAAAAAGAAGTAAAGAACTCAGGGAAGAGATAAAATTAATACTGGAAAAATATTAGGAAGAAAAACAGAAGAAAAAGACCAACTGTTTAAGAAATGAAGAGTAAGTTTCAAGGAGCCAAGGGAGATGGAAAATAGAGTAAGGAATTCTGTTATTTATTATTACATAATAAACCATCTCAGATCTTAAGGATCCAAAATAATGACTATGTCTTAAAATGCTGTGGATTGGCTAAGCAGTTCTGCTGGTCTTTCCTGGGCTCTTCCTATTGCTGCACTCAGCTGGCAGGTTGTCTTGGGGGTCTGAGATCAAGCGGGATGAGTGGTTCAATTGGGCTGCTCGCTTAGTATGGTTTTCACCTTCAATGAGTCTAGACCAGGCCTTTTTTTTTTTTTTGAGATTTTTATTTATTTATTTGACAGACAGAGATCACAAGTAGGCAAGAGAGACAGGCAGGGAGAGAGAGGAGGAAGCAGGCTCTCCGCGGAGCAGAGAGCCCGATGCGGGGCTCGATCCCAGGACCCTGGGATCATGACCTGATCCGAAAGCAGAGGCTTTAACCCACTGAGCCACCCAGGCGCCCCTAGACCAGGCCTTTTAAAATGGTAAATGGTAACAATCAGTAAGAAAAAATCAAAATATGCAAGTACTTATTAATCATCTGCTTATGTCATATTTTCTGGTAACCCAGTAGCAACACTAGACAAAGCAAAAACAAAAATGAAAGTTACATGGCAAGCTCAGTCAAGGTAGGAGAAGCCTACAGAGGAGAACAGAGGGAAGTATGATTCACAGAGGGCTACTGATGTAACAATATAACACAATCTGCTCTCTGGCCCTGATGATTCATGTTGAAGTCTATCCACACTCAAATGCCATGCTTATTTTTGGATACAGAAAAGGCTCCTCAGTTGTAGCCCCTTGGATATAGCTCCTGTTGTTCCAGAGACCCCCAAACAAGACAACTTATCTGCCCCACTTTCCTCCACAGGCCCAACATCAAATTGTGAGACAGGGACAGTATGGCCACAATAGAAAGTCCCACTGAAAAGGAAAATAATTGTAAGTTTATAGCAATCACTAGTCCACAACAATTCTGAAATCTAGGTGAGCATATGTTGTAGGAATACTTACTGAGGGTCTTGGAATATTCCTTGATTAAGATTTCGTTGTTTTTGTTTTTTGTTTTTTTCCTTTGAAATGGTTTCCTAATCCATTCTTGTCCATGGCTCTTGGCTTTGTTCTATAGGCTTTTGGCTCAGTTCTCTTAGAGATTTTTCTTCTTCTCTAAGAAATAGCTGAGTAACTTTATCAGTGAATCTTCTGTATGTAGGAAGGTAGAGGCCAGGAAAGCTCTTTTCTTTTTAATTCTCTCTCTTCTTTTTAGTCCAAACTGATACAACTACCTTAAAAATCCTAATGATTTCCTGTGTTTATGGATGGAATCATCCCATGCCTCAAGTTCACATCCATACTCTTTAACATAGACCTTGCTATATATATTGGGTATCTCAGAATGCTGTGGGATACTATTTGTAAAATTCCTGCAAGCCCTTCTTTTTAGCTAAAAATAATTTTCAATCATTCTGAGGTCTTAGAAGAAAAAAAGGTTTTACATCCATATCCTTGGTTTTGTCTTTACCCTGAGGCCATTGATTATACTGAGTTGCCATCTGGAAAATCTGGAAATGTTGTTTTATTTTCCAACCCAGGAAGTTCTGTCTTTTCTTCATGTCTAGTTTCTTCTCCAAACTAAATAGTTCTCTCCTTAGCTTATATCTCTCTTCCACTGTCCTACCATATGCACCTAAGAGAAGCCAACAGGCATTTTCAACATTCTGCTAGGAGGTCTTCTTAGCCGGATCCACTAGTTCATCAGTATGATTCTATCTTTTGTGTACCAGTACTTAACTGGTCTGTCAAAATGTTTTGTTATTATAGAATATGGGCAACCATTTTTTTTTTTACCTGCCACTAATGATTTCTTCAGCTCATTTCAAGTCTCTGCCAACATTTATTTGCCATTCCTTCAGCCCTTGCCAACAGACTCCTTATACTTCTCAAGCCTCCATCTGTTGCCCCATTATAAAGCCAATGCCACATATTTGGGGGTTTTATCACATCTATGCCACACTTCTAGGCCACAATTTCTCTATCAGTTATCTAATAATACATAATAACACCCCCACAATTTGTGGCTTAAAACAATGATTTCATGTATCTCATGATTCTGTGAATCAGATGTGCTCAATAACATACTTGTGTTTGTTTTGCCTGAGCTCATTCACATGCATGAATTTAGCTGTTAAACTGGCTGAGAGCTATGTTAAGCTGGAATGGTTGAGCCTCTGTCTACATGTGGCTTTTCAGTCACAGTAAGTTTAAACTAGGCTTCTTCACATGGTGAAGAGGGAAAGTCCCCATGAGCAAGTGCTTATCAGTCTTCCTCATTTGCCACACTTACTGATGTCCTGCTGGCCAAAGAAAGTCACATAGTTAAGTCAAGAGTCAGTATGGGAGAGGACTACAAAAGGATATGGATGTCAGGAAGCATGGCCAATGGGGGATCACTAATTATCAATATACTACATAAACAATAATATTAGAAATTTAAGAAATGGAACAAAGTGAATGAGAAATAGAGGAACTAGAGGGCCAAATGATGAATATAAAATATTGGCAAAGGAGAATGAAGAAAAACAAGGAAAATAGATGTTTAAAAGTATAACTCAAGAAAACTCTTCTGAAATATGAGGAAAATTATGCATATTGACAAGTCACTAAGAGAAAATTGATTAAAAATTGTTATCACTACACTGAGTAATGTATAGAATTGTTGAATCATTATAATATACATCTGAAACTGATATAACACTGTTAATTATACTTGAATTAAAAAAGAATTGTCAACACTGAACATGATTTAGGTGAAAATGAAAGAAAAAATATCTTTATTTAGAGGAAAGATCAATGTAATGTAGGTAAGGAAAAGAATATTATAGATAAGATGATTTTTAAAAAAAGGCTATTTTAGGCTCCCAAATTAAAAAAATCAAGCCATGCATAGGTGGCAAGACCATATGGCACAGTTTCCCTGGGGCAATCCAAATATATGCTTATTGTTCCATAAACATAAATCAATACAAATAGTAGTCTCTTTCATCTCAAAATGTGGTCAGACATGGGGCCCCTGGATGGCTCAGTCGTTAAGCCTTCTGCTCAGGTCATGATTCCAGTGTCCTGGTATTGAGCCCTGCATCGGGCTCCCTGCTTGGCGGGGAGCCTGCTTCTCCCTCTCCCCACCTTCTGCTTGTGGTCCCTCTCTTGCTGTGTCTCTCTCTGTCAAATAAATAAATCAAATCTTTAAAAAAAATATGGTCAGACAAAAAGGTATGGTCACTATTGTTTTAAGGGAAATAAAATAAGATTTTCAACAGACTTCTTGATGGTAATGTTCAGTGACAGGAAATGAAAGAACACTTAACAATATATTCCAGAAGAGTGAGCCAAAATATCTAAACACATCACTTTTCTTCAAGTTTAAGTATTATAATAGATTTGATCCAAGGAATATTTTAATTAAGAGATGACATCTCTTAATATTTTAAGAGACGATGCTATTTAAAAATAAGGGCAAACAGTATTACATAAAGATGCAAACAAAATGTAAGCACTATAATTTAAAATATTAAACTTTACAAATATCAGAATGACATAAAACAGAAAAAATACTTCATTAATAAATACAAACAAAAATCAACAAAAGAATATAAAAAGGAAACATGCCTGTTATATTAATAAATAAAAATATAAATGAGTTTAGCTCACTTATTTAAAGGTAGATTATTTGTTTATTACAAAACAAAACCCTACTCTAATTTGTATAAGACACACTTAAGCAAGGTCACTTAGAAAAACCCTGTCCTCCCAAAAAGGTAAGCAGAGTAAAGTTATTTCACGTTAGTGTAAATACAGAAAAAAATATGTCTTGGTTTTAACTTTGGATAAGGCAGAATTTAGGTCAAAGAGCATTATCTGACACAAAGAACAGTTTATAATATTAAGTGGTATAATTCACACTAAAAATAACCATGATAAATACCAGTGTACCAAATAGCATAGCAGTTACTTTCATAAATTGGAAATTATGGGAGATAACAAAATAGGCTTAAAAATAATCAAATCTTTCTAGTCCCTGATTTCAAAAGTAAATATAACAAAAGGACAAAACACACTTAAGAATATGGTATTCTTTAATGATGTTATCAAGAAGGTGTATATGGTACTCATTGCTTTAAAAATTAAGCACAAGTCTGGGGCACCTGGGTGGCTCAGTCAGTTAGGCATTGGACTCTATCTAGATCTCAGCCCAGGTGATGATGTCAGAGTCTGTAGATGGAGCCTGACCAAGGCTCCACTTGCTCTTTCTCTCTGTCCCTGCACATCTGCTTCTCATGCTCTCTCTCTAAATAATAATAATAATAATGATGATGATGATATAATAAAGAAAATTAAGCACATTTCTATAGTGACATTTAAGACTATATTCTAGACTGTAAAGAAAGCCTTTATGTATCTAAAAGGTATTCTTGTACAATAGACATCATAACAAGGTAGAAAAAAATACTTAAATGAAATCTTTCTCAAACACTCTTAAATTAATGAAGAAAGCAAAAAACCTAAATTTCAGAATTTCCAGAAAGTAGCAATACAGTAATCAATGGAACAGAGTTAAATCAGAAATCGGGGGAAAATTCATAGCCTACAGACTTCATATGAAAGAAAGAATGAAAATAAACCAACCATCTGACTAGATATTTTAGAAAAAGAACAACAAAACTTTTGTGTATTTACAATTTTCTGTTCTTTCAACTATAAATATCTTTTTTTTTTAATTTATTTTCTCGGGGAGAGAGAGTGCACAAGAGCACAAGCAGGGGGAGTGACAGGCAAAGGGAGAAGCAGGCTCACTGCTGAGCAGGGAGCTTGATGTGGGACTCCATCGCAGGACCCTGGGATGATGACCTGAGCCAAATACTTGACTGTGCCACCCAGACACCCATATCATTTCTAATGAAATATGCTTGGTTGAGAACTCTTAGAATCTAATCAGAATAGACTGAACTAAGTCAGAGAGATCAGTGGGTCTGGGGAATTTTAGGAAAAGGTCAAAACATTGTCTATCTGTTTTTCTCTTGTCTGTGGAAAAACTCACCAGAATTCATATCAAACAATCCTCAATTCTCGTTCTTAATTAAAATCCTGCTTTAGGATCAGACTTTAATAATTAAAAAACAAGTCCCATCCTTAAATTTTATTACAGTACATCAAATACTGTATTTAAAGACAATTGGGAAAATGGTCAAATATCATAAGGATTTATGTCTATTTTGTACATTATACATTAGCTATTTTTAATATGGGAAAACTTTTTTTTTCCATTTTTATCAGAAAAGTAGTCAATCTACACTGAGTATTCTCAGAGTCATCTAGATCTAACAAAGGTTATTGGTAAACTTAAAATGTTTTAATGGTTTTTTAAATTGGTCTTTAAAATAGATCTTTAAAAGCAAATTGTCTCCCATGCCTGCCATGCTTACTCTTTGTGTTTGCTGTCCCTCTGCCTGGATGTCCTTTCTGTTCCCAGCTCCTGATTGTCTCCTGATTCCCAAGCTCTGATTATCCAAGTCATCTTCCTTCTTAAAGAACTATCCAAAACTCTCTCTTTTTTTTTTTCCTTTCCAGGAAGTTTTTCCAGACTATTTGAGGAAACACTGATGTATTTATTCCCTGATCTTCTTTGATTCATGATCTTCATTGTAAATTCTACCATGTCATTCTGTGATTTCAGAGCAGGATTTCCACATATATGGAGTAGCCAATGGGACATTGCCCCAGTGATTTCATCACTGCTAACGGTCTTCTTTGAGTGTGTTTGTTTGTGGTGTCTGAAGTTCCATCAGGAGTGATTATTCCATTGGTGTAAACAGTGTTTTCTCTGGTTTGTTCATTATTGAAATTCATATAATGCTAGGGAGTATCACAAATTAAAGGTTCCATCAAATTAATTCATGTCTTCCTTCACAGTGAGAGAGACTAGGATTTTGAGCCGCATTGTTATTTGGTGGTCTGGAGATTGTCATACATAGTGAAGAGACATAAAATAATTTGAGAAAATTAGGAAATAGTACAAAAAGAGAATTTAAAGATATTAATGATAGGCTTCGTGGACTTCAGGATTTCCCAGTGCCAAGCCTATTTGCCTTTATGTATATATATTTGTGTGTGTGTGTGTGTGTGTGTGTGTATGTTTTTTTCCTTTCTCTCTATAACTTGACACTCTTTATGAAAAAGAAATGTATCCAAAAATTATATCTATTACAGTATCTCATATAGTTTTTCTCATATAGAAATTTCTGAGAACATGATGATTGAAATAAAATGATTTTCATTATTTCTATTTTATTATGTAAAAGAAGTTTAGGTTTCCAAAACTGAAATGTTATAATAGTAGTTTATACTTAATTTCAGCATTGATGATTTTTTTTAATGTCAGAGGGAAAATGTTGGAAAAAAGAAACCCCAATAGGATCTAGTATTTGGGCAAGAATGAGGGGAAACATAATGGTGATGTCCAGTCATGTAAAGTTCACTTAACAATTCTGTGCTACTGATCAAGTTGTTTTTGTTTTGTTTTGTTTTTTTCTTTTCTTTTCTTGCTCTCATGCAGGAAAATGTGACAGAGAAGGTTGGTGTCCTGTACATTTCTGGATTATTTACGTTTTAGGTGAAGGGACGGGGGAGAGTATTGAGAATGAATTATTAATGGGAATCCTCTTTGTGGCAAATACAGTACTGAGCCTGGGGTCCTACTTGATACTGTCAAGACTGTAAATACTGCTAAGATTTTTCTTTTTAAAAATCCTTCTCTTGGCAAGAAATAAAAGGATTGGAAAGGAAGAACCAAAAGGGAATGGCCAAAGCTGTGCTGCCTTTTCTCCCTCATATATTTATTCTTTTTCCTCTATCCCTTTGCCTTCCAGGATTTTTTCCTGCTGAGAGGTGACCTCCTTCTTTTATGGCTGTCATTGTGCCAGTACCTGCCTGTATAGTAGTCCTCAAACTCAATTGCACTCCCTTGTGCCACTGCTAGGGAGCAAAAAACAAAAACAAGAACCGAAACACTTTACCCTTTTAAGCTAATTTTAGCTAGACTAAGAATTAAATGAGCCAGATCAACAGAAGAAAATCAGATTTACTTTCCTATGTATAGGGGATGCACACTACAAAGACAATCAGGCAAAATGAGGTATAAATATCATCATGAACTAAGAAGAAGAGGGTAGGGGTCTGAGGCTTCAAAGGGAAGGAAAACAATTTGCAAGAAGATAAAAAAGAGTGAATGTTTGATAAGCAAATGTTTGCTAGACCATACAGAAACAATGGGGCATAGAGAGGAATTTTAAGAAACATACTTTGCTAAGTTCCTCCCTGCCTATCACCCCTTGTTCCTATTATAATTAATTATGTATGGAGATAACTCTCTTCCTAGAGCAGGTTACTATTTAAATGCTGTTTACACAGTAGGGAAAGGTCAAAGTTGCTTTTTTTGTTTTTTAACTTTTAATTTTATTTTTTCAGTGTTCCAAGATTCATTGTTTATGCACCACACCCAGTGCCCCATGCAATATGTGCCTCCATAATACCCACCACCAGGCTCCCCCATCCCTCTCCCTTGTTTGATATACAAACCCTCAGTTTGTATATCAGAGTCCACAGGCTCTTGTGGTTAGTCTCCCCTCTGATTTCCTCCAACTCATTTTCCTTTCCTTCTCCTAATATCCTTCATGTTATCCCTTATGCTCCACAAGCAAGTGAAAATTGCTTTCTGAGAGTTTGCGTCTGATTGTTTTCAGCTCAAAATAATCTGATGCCAAAGTGGCACATTTTGGGGGCAACTTGCCCTTGGCCCAACATTTGCTTCTGTCACCCCTCTGAGAAAGCATTCTTGAAGTAGGGGCTAAATCCTAATCCTTAACATCAAATACATAGCGTGGAATACAGTAGGTGAATGAATGCTAGTTTCTTCAATAAATAAATCAAGGATTATACAGAGAAGTTAAATAGATTATCCACAAGAATACAAGTAGGTTCCCTCTCACACTCTCAAATGTTGGTATGTACTGCGTGAAGGAGTTTCAAAATACTGGGGTTTTAGGGCCAGGGGATGCAATTCTTAAAGGCTGAGAAAGTGGCATATAACTCCATATCACATTGTGAATAATGAGTTTTACTCTAACAGGTATGTATATTACAGTAAAAAATAGAAAGTTGAAGGAAATTAATGAGTGATCCCCGAAGAGCTGCTTAAAGACGACAGGCATATTCTACAAGTAACCACCTCTCACCTTTGAGGCCAGCTTCCCAAAGAGAATATTCTTTCGGTCCCACAAGTGCTGGGCTCTTCCTGCCTCACAGAGGACTAAAATTCATAACAGAGTTCCAGGATTCTATTGCAAACTTCATCATTCCGTTCTTCTCTGTGTGTGTTAAATAGCCTCTTAACAGCGGCTCCCTCTCCATTTCAACTTTTCTTCTCTGTGCTTATTTCAGTGAGCTCAGTGCAGTTAGCAATAGTTGTCAAGATGAGAGAGAATCACTCTTTAATAGACTTGTTTTCTTTTCTCTTAACCTTCCTTTTCACATCAGCTATTTTCATAGCTAATAAATTTTAAACTGTGAAAATTGCTTTGATCAATTATGTATTTAGGTTTTTCATAAACATGCTGATTTTATTACTTATGGAAACGATTAAGAACACATTTGTGTAGAATTTCTCCTGTATTGTCCCAAGAGAATTCTTTATGTTTGCAAAGATTGTCCTATTTACTGATTTTATGAGGATCTTGCAGATATTTTTATTTTCATGAAATAAATAAAGATTTACGTATTGTTTAAAAAACATTTTGAACACCCTCATATCCATGCTAACAAATAATAGTTAGAAATACAGCAGGATCTCTAATTCAAGATAAACAGGTAATGATACACCAACGCCGCCCCCCCCACCCGCCCCAAGCCATCACCACACAAAGCCTTGGTGGTACACAGGGTTGCCTGTAGGTGGCAGCAAGAATGTTGCAAATTGTAGCTACTAAATAATACCGAGCATAATTAAAACGAAAGGACAAATTAAAAATAGCTTCATTGTCATGTTCAAAGTATTGTATATTTAGCTTTAGGCAACAGATTTATTTTAAAGACAAAAAAAGAACAGGCCTGACGTGCATCTGGGAATGAAAATTAGATAACCTCACAACACAAAGGGCAAAAAACAATACCCTATTACTTTTATATGACCAGATTTAGGCAGCAAACAATAAGATGTTCTATAAAGGGATCAAATGACACCTGGAGTGGCTCAAAGGCAAAAGTTTGATAATCAAACTGTGTTTTGCCTTACGTCATTTCAGCTCCATTATCCATCCACAGCAGTGAGTTCAGAATTCTGAACACACATGAGCCACACATTTGGACTACCCAGTACATTCTAGAAAAATCAAGTGCAACATGTAGAAGAATAAAAATACCCTGTGATGTTTTTTCACCTTATTCTTAGTGGCCATCAGTGTTGCCAGAAAGAAATAGCTCTCATCTTGTGCCCTGTGTTAGGAATGGCACTCTCTGAGTGATGAGGCACCAGCAATGCCTCAAGCCTCCAGTTCTGTTGACCAGGTTGAACTGGGTGTGGGATAATTAGGTGTGGGAGAAGGAGAGAATGCTAATTCATAGCTGCTATCCTCAGAGATGGATCATGGTATTATTTCCTAGAGAGTGATAGGTTGTGGAAAAATTAACTTGTACACCTGTAAGATAGAAGAAGGAAAGGTGTTGAAAATAAAAATCCAGAAATTTGGGGCATCTAGGTGGCTCAGTCCAGTAAGTGTCTGACTCTTGATTTCAGCTCAGGTCATGATCTCAGTCAGGGTTGTGAGATCAAACCCCACATTGGGCTCCCCATTAGGCTGCTGAGCTTAGAGCCTGCTTGGAATTTTTTTCTCTCTCTCTCCCTCTGTCCCCCAATACCACTAATATGTGCAGACACTCTCTCTGTCTCTCTTTCTCTCTCTACAAAAAAAAAAAAAAAAAAAATCCAGAAATAAGAAATATACTGAACATTAACAGCCAGGAAATATCTCAGTCATTGCAAGAAACAATGATCTATTAAGCAACCCTAATATATGTGTCTTGGTATGAACTATATAGAATGATTTAAATGTGTATAATAGAGGAGCACCTCTTCCCTCCATTCGGAAGTAATTAACTTCAAGGATAGGTCTTTAGCTACTACAGAATGAATGTTTGTATTTTCCCAGCCTTCATCACCCCAAAATTCATATGTTTAAACCTAATCCCTGCTGTCACACTGTGATAGTGTTTGGAGGTGGGGCCTCTGATAGGTATTAGGTCATGAGGATTCTGCAGATTAGTGGACCTTACAAGAGATATTCCAGGAAGGTCCCTAGTCCTGTCCTTTACATGAGCTAGAAGGAGGCCACCTATGAACAAGGAAATGAGCCCTCACTAGACATTCAATCTGTAGATAACTTGATCTTAGACTTCCAAACCTCCAGAACTGTAAGGAATAAGTTTCTGTTGTTCGTTGGCTACCCAGTCTGTGGTATTCTT
Organism: Mellivora capensis; assembly: GCA_004024625.1. Classification (NCBI taxonomy): domain Eukaryota; kingdom Metazoa; phylum Chordata; class Mammalia; order Carnivora; family Mustelidae; genus Mellivora; species Mellivora capensis. The sequence goes on from PISX010014543.1 coordinate 11,794, forward strand.
TTATAGCAATAGAACACATTGAAATTTAACATGCAGTTTGCAGAATTTCTTTGGTCAAATTGTGTACTTTATATGCTAATTGCTGGTGTCACCCTCTAAAATGCAATCTAGAAGTCCCTATGTTGTCTCAGATAAACTGAAGGTGGCCACTTTGTCTCACTAGATCTCATTTATGATGATTTTCTTACTTGGAATTTTCTGTCTTGGGGACAGTTATGATTCCAACAGAGGGAGTAAACGGGAACACTTGGGAATTCAGAGAATGAGCAAAGAAGAGGTTAGTGGAACAACTATTGGCAAATGTTATGTGTTTCATGTCCCCTCCCCCATTTTCCAGAAGGTCAGAAGAGTTCAAGTGCAAATGGTATCATTGCTTTCTCTTTATCCTATCTTGGTAGATCGTTCTGTTTTCTAAGCAACAGCCCTTTCTGCTGTGATGATATGTATTGCAAAGCAGAAATTAGGGGATTGCCAAATGATAGGGAAGAGATGAAATCCGGGTTGGAGGGGAGATTCAATTAGGTGGAGAGATTGATTGATTGATGGATTGTTTTATATGACTAGAATGGACAGACCAGAGGACAGGGAATAGCATTCTAAGTTGAGGAGGTCGCTCTAATTCTGCCACCTGAGAGTGGGTCACAGTGATGTACTGACAAATACATCGGAAGTATAACTGAACAGTAGGAAGAGACTAACTCCCTGATTCCCTTTTTAGGGGGTGGTTTTGTCTTGCCTTGTTTTTGCATATTGAAGAATAACCCCAGATTCCAACACAGGGGAGTTTGAGGATGTCGCCAAGATTGTACACAAAACTGGTGGAGCCAGGGTCTTCATTTCTGACAATGTCACAGTTAAGGTGGCGTAGGAAGTAGAGGCTGGTCCAAGTTCGAGCTGGAGTTTGATAGGGAAAGTTGTTTCTCAGATGCTAAGTAGAGTAAAAGCCCAGAAGGCCAAGGGGTGCATCAAAATCGTGGAGTGGAGCCGGGAGCTCAGAGTTGGCAGAGACTGGTTAAGAGGGAGGGCAGGTAGGTAATATGCGAATAGCCCTCAGAACAGGGAGGCCCTGCAGCTTTGGGTAAATGCAGTCCTGATGCATCAGGTGCTGGGTCCATTGTGGGAAAGTGGCTGGCTGGTTGCGAAGGCCAGATCCCGGTCTCTAAGTCGCAGACACATTGGAGTCGCATGTGGAGCGGGGATGCCCTCCACCTTTGGGAACTGTGGAAATGAATTTCCACCTTGGCACAACCTTCAATTTTTGACACATAATGATTTGATATAAACTGTCATCTCTCAGAGACAAACTGACAATAAATACGACTACTCATTTCACTCCGAACTATGTCTGGAAGGTGGAGGGTAATTAGACACATGCCTGCTGGAGACGGTGCTAATACATTATGAAATGTATGTGAATTTGCTTTGAAGGGGAGAAACAATTAGGGATGGTGATTTACAGAAGACTATAAGAGGCAGGGGGTCTCTTATGTTTTATTTCCTAAAGCCAAAAAAATTCCTATAAAATCCCTACTTAACTCACATTCTTAAGCTAGAGATCAAGCCTTTTGAAGAATAGGCATGCCTTAAAATCAATCCACATGGCATTGCTAAGATCAAAGAAAAGATAATGCTCTAAGGGCCCTGCTGCTGGAATTGTTGACCCAAGTAGACCCCAGCTGACTTGCAGGGGTGAAGGTACCTGCAAAAACTGATCTGGTATCTTTTCTCTTCCTTAGCTCAATATTTTTAGGGATCAGAGAATGGAATCTTTTCTATTGCAGACCCTGGGACTTTCTGGAAACCCAGATCTTATTCTAAGGAAAATATATAGAGGTGTCCATATTATAATTGGTATAGTGGGTTCACAGACATAACAGTCAAAGAAGCTATCATTCGGGGAAATAATTAAATCGTGTTTTTTCTCAGCTAAGGCAAATCTATTATGAGTGTAAGGAAGGGTTTATGCAGGTAGAGAGGAAGCATCTCCTTCTCTGTTCTTAGGCATGGGAGAGACATAAACAACTTAGTGTCCACACACTTGCTCTCAATTGAGACTTCCTTAATTGCTGTCCTTTTCCTAACATCATGTCTGCATGATCCCATGGATGGTTAGCCACAGAATACACATGTTCTTTGAACTCAGGCCATGCCTTGATTTGGTATCACTCCTAATAAAGACAACATAAAAGCTTTCAGGGTTTCCAACATTCTGGCACGACCCTTTTCTCTAAAAGTCTATTTAAATATTGAATCTCCCATTCTGCATGACCAGAGAGTTATTATATTAATATAATTATTATCTACCCCTCCCTTAGTTAGGATTTCTGTGCATCCTTGATAGGGAGCTAACATGTGCACAGAGCTTCCTCACACCTTTTCCTTTTGCCCAGTCCTCTACCTTTGTTCTCATTGCCTCTGGTGGTTTCTGATCTTCTTCTGGTTCACTTTGCCCCAGCACTTGGAGAGAGGTATGACAATTTCCTTTCAAGGCATGACTGATAAAAGTTGTTATGTTTAATTTCTAAGGTATTAAGATTAAATAGTGAAATTAGAATGCAGAAAAGGAAATCTCAGAAATAGCTATTGGGTATGACAGCCCTCAGATTTCATCATCCACTCCTCTTCACAGGGACTTCTACTGTAATGTCTGATGTGAGAAGTAGACATGTTCTTGAACATGCCACCATCCTTGGACCACAGGCTCCCTTCTTGGTCTCTCTTTGCCAAATTCCAGGGTCTTCTGTTCTGGACTAACCCAGGTCCATAGCTTCCCACTTTGGAGCTGACTTATTGTTGAGAGCATTTTCTCTCTTTGTCTCAGTCTTAGGTAGTTTTAAAGGCAACATTAAAATATGAAAGGAAGCCAAAGAAAAATTCTGTTTTAACTTCTACTTCTCAATACTATTTTTTAAAAGATCTATTTGTTTATTTGAGAGCGAGAGAGAGAGAGAATGCACAGAGGGAGGAGCAGAGGGAGAGGGAGACGAGAAGACTCACCACTGAGAGGGGACCTGGAATTGGAGCTCAATCCCAAGACCCTGAGATCATGACCTGAGCCAAAATCAAGAGTCTGATGCTCAACTGACAGAGCCACCCAGGGGCCCCTACTTCACAATAGTATTAGTCACCTGAATTACAGGTAGTCTTAAAAAATAGCAGTTATTTGGGCACCTGGGTGGCTCAGTGGGTTAAAGCCTCTGCCTTCGGCTCAGATCGTGATCCCAGCGTCCTGGGATTGAGCCCCACATCGGGCTCTCTATTCAACAGGGAGCCTGCTTCTCTCCCCCTCTCTCTCTGTCTGCCTCTCTGCCTACTTGTGATCTCTGTCTGTCAAATGGATAAATAAAATCTTTAAAAAAATAGCAATTATTGCATCTCTTTGATTAATAACAGTAATAATCATGTTAATAAATTCCTTCACCTTCACCTCTAACCTCAGTAATCCTGACTACCCTTTTACTTTGCATTGGTTTGAATCCTTTTCTGCTTGCCCTGACAACTTTAAATGTCCATGATTCTTCTTGAGACCTCCATACCCAAGCCCCAAGTCCAGAATTTGCAATGTGAAATCTCTTTTTAATTTTGAAGGAGAATTGGGGAGCTTTTTGCATGATCACTCTCAACGTTCAGCTTTTCAACTTTGTTTTAACTTACCTGTACTCCCATCACAGCTGCTGCTTTCCTTGTACCCTCAGAGGATGGGCTCTTTCTCCCCTTCTCCATGGCATATCTTTATTTGGACTCTGGATTTCATGTTTTCAAGCTTGTCCTTTGTTGTGTGCTCTTTCTCTTATTGGTCAGCCTCTTCTCTGCACTGACTACTTCCCCAGGTGATCAGCCACACTCCAGGTTTTCTTATCCTAATATTGACCAATACTTACATTTCTGGATCGAGGCCATTTGATTTCAATGTATTATTCTTTGTGTTTTATTATTTCATACTTTTATTCTACCGTAAACTCTATCAAATATTATTTAACATTTTTCATCTATATTTTTTACTAATATTACAGTTTTTACATTTGGTGCTGCCTTTATCTTGTTGTTAAATCATAGTTTTGTTGACCTTTCAAATTAAGTTGGAAGGCTTTCCATCAATATATCACACAGTAATATAATCAGATGATTGGGATGAAGATCTGAAACAATTTGTGTTACAGAGGAATAAAGTATTTCCTGAAAATCTGGAAGAACACAGCTGTAAAAGGATGTTTAGAGACCTTTTAGTGACATACTATTAGACATTTTCCAATATTTTAAATAGTTATTTGTCTATTCAGTTTTGTCCTTCTTGAATGAATTAAAATTATGTTGCTCATTCCTTTTCACTTGAATTTTATTTTTTCCAGGGATATCTCTGTACATTTTTCTTACTGTTTGTCTTTTTCTGACACAGCTCTCTCACTTTTTGTGTGTGTGTGTTTGCATTTGCTTATTTCTAAAGGCTCACTGATATAACATTTTAGGTATCATTCTTGTAGTTAAAATATACTACTTTGTTACTTAATTTGAGGTTCTCTGTTTAATAGTGAATTTAATCCATTCACACTTACAGTGAATATGGTTTATGTTTACCATCTAGTTTTTTTTTTAATTTCAGTTTACTCCAGTTTGCTTTGTTTTTCTTAATTTCTTTTTTCCTCTTTTCTTTTTAGATTTCGTTATTGTTTTATTCTCTCCCATTGGCAGCTAACAGTTGTATATGCTAATTATCCCTCTAGTGGTTATTATAAAAATTTTAACATACATTTTCAATCTTCCATTTTTTATTAATATCTAGGGTTAATTTTTAGTTATATTTTCCTCTAGATTAGAAAAGATGCTTAAAGTGCTTATATTCTTTTCTACTTCCTTGGTCACTTCCTATATTAAGATCATTAGATATTTTATTTCAAGATTTATTTTTTTAAAATATCACCAAGCTTTATTGTTTACTAGTGTCTTTGCTCTTATACCCTGTATTTTCTCACTCTTGGATTTACTTTAATTTTGATGGAGCATATATCTAAGTAAGATTTTTAGAGCCTGTTATAGTTAAGAGCTATTTACGCCAGACCCACATGAAAATTTCTTGGTTTGGTTCTTTTCCAAGTGCTGTTTGCCTAGTACAAAACTTCAGGTTAGGGATTATTTTATCTCACATCTTTATAGAAATGACTAGGTTATCTTCCAGTACTTATAATGTTAATGAGTTGTTTTATTCTTTTTACTCAAATGTACTTTTTTTTCTCTGAACACATTTTGGGCTTTATCATTTTATTGAACTTCTCAAATTTCACTTGGTAATGTTGAAGTGTGGCCTTTTGTTTATGTTTTCTACTTATCTTCCTTGGAACACGTTTTGTTTGTTTATTTTCAATTTGAAAACTTAAATATCTTCTTTACAATATTGAAAAGTTTATTTTTTTTTCTTTTTTGCTTTACTATATCTCACCTCAATTATATTAATTTTCTTCTGGAAATCCTAGTAAATATGTCATAGAACTTCTGGATCTGTCCTCTATGTCACTTAATTTTTTTTTTGTCATCTATTTGTTTAATATGCTGTCTTCTGGGGGCACTTTTAGACATTCTTTTCATTCTATAATGTGTTCCTTAGATATTTGGGGGAATATAACTAAGAACAAAACTTCCTATTACTCAGAATACTTCTGTACCAAAATAGAAGAGAAAGAGAACAATTTTATTATTAAGTAAAGTATTAAACCAGAGTGGGGTATGTATCACATACAATCTGCCAAGAGTTTGCAAAGACAGAAAGAAATCCCACCTTTTTCTATAGTCTGGCAGATGCAACTCCTTAGACACAGCTTCTCAGGGTAAACAATTACTGGTCTTAAAGTAGGAAGACTGGCAGTACTGCTTGTCACAAGTAAATGATCTTAAATTCACTGGGGTGACCATCTGTGTTAGCTAATTTTTTTTTTAAATTTTTATTTATTTGTCAGAGAGAGGGAGAGAGAGAGAGAGAGCGCGAGCACAGGCAGACAGAGTGGCAGGCAGAGGCAGAGGGAGAAGCAGGCTCCCTGCCGAGCAAGGAGCCCAATGTGGGACTCCATCCCAGGACGCTGGGATCATGACCTGAGCCGAAGGCAGCCGCTTAACCAACTGAGCCACGCAGGCATCCCACTAATTGGTTTTATCTAGAGGAAAAAGAAACATCATAATTTTTATATATTTTTTAAATTTTTTATAAACATATAATGTATTATTAGCCCCAGGGGTACAGGTCTATGAATTACCCCCGGAGCCCCCCTCTACATGTGCTTTCACTCCCTCAGCCTGCAAGGGTCAGATTTGCCATCGAAACCACGACCTCTACTGTTTTCTTTTGTATTTTGATAAACACTGAAGAAGCTGGAGCTGTTAAACTTTATCTTGGGGAAATCCTCAGAACCGGTTTATTTGGTGTCATGGAACCTCTTACTGCTTTCAATACACGATTAGTAATCAACTGATTTGTATACCCGTTTTCAGTTTTCATTTCGACAAACAAGCACTGTAATTATAGCGACTAGAATAAAACGTCTTTACTAAAAAAAAAAAATGTTTACACACTTCACAACACTCACCATAGCACATAACCTCCCCAATGTCCATAACCCCAAGAAACATAATTTTATGATGGGAAGTGATTTTACAATTTGGTGGGCTTTGGCCCTCTTAGGTTAGCTCCTCTCCTTCACCAGAAAGTGGGAGATGGGGATACTTTCTCTCTGGATGATTGCATTTCAAAGAGATGGCCCTCAGGTCCTTGATAAAGACATTCTTGGGTTGTAAAGCTGGCAAAAGCCTTATTTAGCCTTTAAAAAGATTTTCGTACATTCCAAAGACCTAGAAAAAGAACTTGGAATTAACAGGTTTTCCAAAGAAAATGCTCTAAGGAAAGGGAGGAGGGAAGTACATGCCCTTATTTCCAACAGAGATTTAAGCCTCTTGATTTAAAATTTTCTTGCCTTTGCTTGTAACTGTACTTTCAATGTTCAGGCTCTTTAATTGGTTCATATTTAGTTTGTTTTGTTTTAGGAACCTGTTCTCTTTTTATGAATGTGGTAATTGTTTCAGGTTCTGTAAAGACATCAAATTTCCTTATTTTGTGTTTATCTATGCTTAGGCTTTTCAATCTGATTTTTAGTTCATTGGTTTAGTTTGGTGCCTTTCTTCCAGGGTTTTTTAACCACACTTTTCAGGGATCTCTGATTAACAGAAGCTCTGCCTGTGGGGGTTTACCTTTGGTTGTGTTTGAAAGGGGAAGGATGTGTTGAGGAGCTGAATTTGCTAACCATCTGCAATCCAGTGTGAGGGTCCTGTGCTTCTTAGATCAGAAAGCCATCTAGGGCCCTGCTCCACCAGCCCAACCATCATACTCACTGCTTTATCTAGTTTCCAGGCAAGCAGTGAACTCTGTGAAGTGCAAGCTGGAGAGATGGAAAGGACACACAGACCTCATTGCTTCAGTACAGTTCTAGTAACAATCATCCTAACAAATATTGCCAGGTCATTTCCAGTTCCTTATGTCACTTGACCTCTAATCTGAGTTCCCTATACCTCGTATATATTGTTATCCACCCATTAAATTATATCCTTTATTTCTTGCTAATAGGACCCTCACTTTGGGAGAGCTATTAAGCATCAGCCTCAGAGTTTGAATAATTACTAGTTTACCTAATGATAGCAGACTCTGTAGTTTGTCTGTGGTTGGTCAAGCAGTGAACATGTACCCCAAATGTGGCTGCAAGGAAAATAAGAACGAAGAGGTTGCCATGTATGCTGAGCTCTCTGGGAAAGATTTACTCCTTGTTCCGTTATAAAAGAAGGAGATGCACAAGAAGAAGGTCTTTCCTTTACTGCTCCCTTTTTCCCTGCTTGGGAGATTTCAAGTCAGGACATAGTGTTCGCAGTCCCAAAAAACTTTCTGCAACCCTGACAACAGAAGGTATTAGTAGAGAAGGAATACAAGAAGGGCCTGGAGGTCATTGATGCTGTAGTGGGGCCCAGGGAATCAGCCTGAAATGGCCCATATCCCGACTTTGTTATAGGTGAACAGATTATATAACTTTTTTCTCTCTTCCCTTATTTGAGGCCAAAACCACACTCCACTCCAGAACCCGCCTCTACTTCAACAGTCCTTCTTTTTCTGCATATATTTGGGCTGTCATTTTCTATTGTATTTCCCTATCAGTCTGATATCATCTGCTTTTTTGATTTTCCAGGAATTCCTCATTTTAATAGATGCATTCTAAATAACAATTATAAAACATTTACACACACAACTTTTCTGACACGCAAGGGGTTCGGAGCAGAATGAACTATAAAGAAACATGTCCAGTCTGTTTTTTGCCTATGACTGTCTGCTTCTGGTTTATGTTCATCCTGAACTTTCTTGTTTTTCCAGAGATAGCTGTGTCATTTCCCTTCATAATATTGCCATGATCTCCCCCAATTTCTGTCTTATCTTATGTGCACCTCTGTTGTATGTACACACAGTATTGAAATTTTCTCACCTAAGCCTGTAAGCCTGTCCTTCCATTGGGTTGTGAAGCTGTCATGTCATACTCTAGGTATTACTCATATTTTAATTTTGCAGAATGACTTATTCATGGTCACCTCTCAAAACATTTTATTAAATTGAACATATTTTGGTTCTTGAGGGGCTTATTTTCTACAAGGCTTAGAATCCACTATGACACTTCTTATCAAGTTCTGAATTTTTCTTCATGAGTCATCCTACTTGAACCTAAGACTTTCATACTTAGGTTTTCAAGATAAAGCTTTCATGGAGAATTTACAAATGTAACTATAAAGTGACCTTCTTTCTCATCCCCTATTTATCTTACTTAGTCTCTCTTTTTTTTTTGGTGTTCCTCTGTTTATGAATTAGGTTGTGTCTAAAAGTTCTTATTGATGTAATATTAAATGATTCACAAGTAAATTTTTCGGGCAACTGTATTCAACTAGATTACGTTTTCAGTTTGTCTCAAGTTCATAGAATCTTCATTGAAACTTATTGTGTCATGAGCTTTGTGTCGAATTTGTGTGCATATACCACCTTATCTTTGTTAGGGAACACGTCTGTGTGCATAGCTACACCTGAATCTCCAACTGCATCCATACCACATACATGTCTATATTGACATCTGTTACTATTACATTTAAACAGATATGCTGTTCAATATATTCATTTCTAGATTTCAGTGTGTTAAAATGTGACATGTGAGTTTTAAAGTGTTTTTCTAAAAAGAAGAACAAATCCATATATGCTATATACTGCTAAGTATTTTAAGGGGTATATGTTAGTTAAATTAGCACTGTCTTCGGTCTTAGTCAGCTGGGCTACTATAATAAAAATACCATAGACCGAGTGGATGATAAACAGCAAAAACTTGTTTCTCTCATTTATGGAGGCTGTAAGTATGAGATCAAAGTGCCAGCATGGTCGTGTTCCGGCAAGAGTGCACATCAGGGCTTATAGACTTCAGACTTGTAGTTTTACATGGTTGGGAGCAGAGAGGGGGAGCAAGTTCTGTTGTGACTCAGATAAGGGTACTAATGTCATTCACGAGGGCTCCACCGTCAAGACCTCATCTAATCCCAATTACCTCCCAGTGGCTCTTCCTTTTAATTCCAACACTTCTTCTGTGTGTGTGTTGGTGGGGGTAGGGAAGATAGGGTTTTGACATGGGAATTCTGGGGGGACACAAATATTTAGTCCATAACATAAAGTAACACATAATGCTTAAAATTTGAGGAGCTTAACACATACAAACTTACTTCTTGCTCAAATAAAGTCCAATCAGTGACTGTTTGGCACTGTGAAGCAGTGATGTCCATGTAGCCATTCAGGAACCCGGACTAAAAAAGGTCTGCTATATTTGGTATGTGGTTTATAAGTCACCAGGAGCCAAAAAATTTCGGAGGCAGACAAGGGGCGGGGTGGGAGGGAGAGAAGCTGTGCATGTGCCTGTGGAGGTATCTTCTTGCTGGGATCTGAAATATCATACTTCATTCCCCTCAGTTGGACAGCCAATGGAAGGTGGCAGCTGGTGGCAGGGGAGGCTAAGAAATGTGGTCTAGCTGTGTGCAAGAAGAAGAAACCTTGGGCTCTGATGAATGCCCTATAGTCTGTGCCCCAGATGGCCACCAGTGGTCAGTACATCTGGCCAAGGGTGAAAACTGGCTGAGTGGTCAGGCACAGCTTCTGTGTTTCTCCACTAACTTCAGGTCTTACCTCCATTTGTTTAAATAAAACTTTCCTAATCAGGCCAGCTTGGGAAAATTGACCAGACTAATACATACAAAGTCAGAAGCGAAAATGGATACTTACTCAGCAGGTGGCTCTCCTCAAATTTTCTCAGCTCCAATGATCAGTATATGAAAATGTATTTTCCCTTATTAGCCTCTGTAATGAGCCACCAGTCAACAAAGATGCAGTGTTATCAGTTGATTTTTTTTCCCTTTAGTTTAATGAGGAAAGTGAAAGAAGTTATTTTGTTGATGTTGTAACCATTAGCCAACTGCAAAGTTTTTACAGAACAAATTGGAGGACAGAGGAGGAGGTAGTGTTGACTGGCTATGTGGATTTTCTAGGCTTTCCTTTTCTTTCTTAATTTTAATAAAACAAATAAAAGTTATTATGGGGTATTAATAAAAAAGCACCTAAGAAATGAATATAGCACTTAAAGAATTAGGAAGGGAGAAAAAAAAGTATACACTTTTTCTTCCTAGGAGAGAAGACAAGATTTTCCTTCTCCTGTTCTCCAACTGCATGGCATGGTGGTGTGGCTGGACCATGGGCACTGGTGTTTAAGATGTAATTAGATTCGAACTCTTAGTTCTGCTACTTAAAATTACTATATATTTGGGAAGTGACCTACATTTCATGAGCTTCAACTTCTACATCTTTTAAATTGGTATAACTATATTTATGTACAATATCTTAATGGAACAGAACTCTTTAAAGGATTACACCGTGAACTGGAGCTCCTAGCACGGCACCCACCTCCTGGTGAGCACTCTGGAAATACTGTTTCTTTTTGGCTGGAGAAATAAGCAATGGTGTGATTTTCTGGAACATGCTCTGTGTAAAACAACAGATCCAGAGTGTAAAACCCCACAAACTATTGCCCCAACATTTATTGAAATGCCACTGTGTCCTGTAGGTCCTCCATCTTTGGTGATCCTGAAACACTTTGCAAGATGTCTGTGAATGTCTCCACATTCACATGGGAGTCTTGGAACATCGTGTCTCTTTTAAACACACTGTGAACGGATTCCAATTCCTTTCTTCACTTTTCCTTCATTCCAACAAGGACTAACTGCCATTCTGAAATTTTGATGACAGGCACTGTGTTAAGCACCATAGGAATCATGAATGGAAAGATAGGCATCTACTTCTACAGACTTTATAATCTGCAGCACCTTTGGCTCAACTCTGCTTCCTTGGATATATTTAAACCTGGTCCAGGTAAGCAAGGATTGTTCAAACATTTCTGGTGAAAAAAAAAACAAAACATATTTATGTTCAACCCAAGAGGATGAAAAAGATGGAAACAAAGAGAAGACCAAGGCCCACTTCCTCCCTCTACTCCACTAAATCTGGGGCATGGTGAAAGAAGGGGGAGGGGGGCATGGGTGGAGGGTGCAGTCACTCCCTTGAATTGCCCCCAGTGCAGACCACTTATTCCAGTGGTCACATTGCATCTCCCAAAGTGCCAGGCACAGGGCATGGCATGGCCCGCTGTGGACCTACAGCAATTAATTTTGTATATTACTAGTTTGAAAAAGAAAATTCTTAAATATACCAAAGAATTTCCTTCATAAAAATGGTGGCCCTTCAGGAAAACGTATGAACTGGCAGCCAATATATATTTCCACTACAAACCCACATCATATTCAGCTTGAATGTGGACATTTTTAATGTGTCTGGAGAAGCCGCTCATACCTTGTGCATTGTGCTTGATCTGTCAAGATACCTTGACAAGTTTCAGAGCTCATCCCCACACAAACCTGTGTGAGAACAGAAAAAGGAAACAGTCTGGCAAGTAAAAAAGAAATGAGAACTTGTAGGTAAATTGAGATTATACTCAGGCCCAAGCAGTCATGGTAGATTATTTATATTTTTGAAGTTAATTTTTTTAAAAAACTGCTGTTCTGCACATTAATTTGTAGTTTCTGTCCTTTTTCTGCACCACATGCACCAGATTCGGTAATTAACTTTTTAAGCCGAGTTCAGCAATTTATTGGGCTTAGTTTGCAGTCCAGAAACTGATCACATACCTACCCTAACAAGACAGTCTTAATGAGTCTGAAACCAGGAGCTGCAGCCCTGGATGAGCTAATTCTGCAACCCTTGGCCCCAAGCCAGTTGATGAAAATTATCTGAAATGGACCCAAAATTTTGCCACCTGCAGCACAACCGCCTACAAATGTCCCACCCAGGTGTTGGATGGCATGGCACCACCAAAATATCTTCAGAATAATTTCCTCCCCTCTATTTTAATTGTATTTAGGAGGAATAAAGAAGTACAGCTCTGCAATATTTATTGCTCTGTTCAAATGGAGGAAGAACCCTACATAATATTGTAGCAATTACAAAGGTCAAAAGATTTTCTCTCCTCAGGCCATTTGATGGTACAGAGAAGCAGCACTTCTGAACACATAATGAACACCACAATCTCCATTTGGATTGGGAAGAAACCCCCAGATCCCAGGAAAGAGGTTCTAATGAGATCCCGTATTAGTATAATACTACTTTCAAAGCAATCACCAGCATGCGGATTGTTCCCTGGGTAGGGCCGAATTCATGAGCCCTATTTTGTAACAAGATGAAGGCATATTTGACAGAAAAGACTGGTTTTCAGAAGGAAAGGAGCCACTGAGATGTATGCAACTGAGCCCAAAGAAACATTGCCCATGCCTGAGGCTTTTAACAGCTTTGTAATAGATGAAAAAAAAAAATCGGGAAGATAAAAGCAAGATACCTTCACAAGTTTCAGGATACAGGACACAAAGATATCGGTTTTCCTTATGGCTCGAAATGAAACTTTATGGACAAAATCACTACAACTAGGACAGAAATTGGTCTGGATCTAGGGCCATCTTTCGGGAGAGGGAGCTTTCCCTATCCGGACAACCTCACCAGGCAGGACCCATCAGAGGTGTGCAGTGCATTCTCACTCTACCCCCACAGGGTTAATGTTGGCAGGAAGAATTCTGCTTTGTTAGGTGGAGAAATGATGCACAAAGGAAGGAACTTGGGAAGTCAGCTCACTAGTCAGATGTCTAGAATTGATCTTTATTAAAGAAAGTAGGCTAATTGGCTAACTGCAAGGTATTTATTGAGCCTTTCTGTGCCAGTCTGGTACAAAGCACAGTCAAGGACTGGAAAAGGTGTTTCTCTTCTGCTCAGGTGAATTGGTTATGATACCGGCATACGATAATGTGGCAAATGGTGTAACAAGTATAAAGGGAATACTTGCTCTTGGGGTCAGCTGACATAGTCCTGTGGGCAGCATCATGGGAAAGACTGGTTTGTAAGCAAGTCTGGAAGGGTAGGTAGAATTTAGGACAGGTGGATCTTACAGAAGGGACAATAGAATGAGCAAAGATACAGAAGCAAAATGAACATAGCATATTTGCAGGATGCCTCAATCACTATTAGATTTAATTAGATAGTTCTTTTCCTTAGCCTTCTTTTCCAAATGAAATAGTCCCAATTTTAAACCATCCTGACACTCTGCTTTGCTGCTGTCCCCGTGAAGAAACATTTCTTTCTCTGTGCTTCTGTGCTCTGTAGACTGTTCCACTCCACACATAATGTTAGAAATGTTTGTCTTTCTCCCTCATGCGACATTGAGTTCTTCAAGAGTGGAAGTAAGGCTCTGTATTCCCATGATGTTATACACTGATCGGTACTTAACATGTGAAAGAGTGTTTGATGAATGACCAGTTCCTTCAACTGCACTTTGTTCATATGAGTCTCTGTCTGTGACATTATTAACTTCCCTGTAATCTGTCTGCTTCTTTCCCTAATTGACTACCGGCTTTACTTGACCAACCGTCCTCTAACCATGTGATATCTGAACTGAAAAACTCCCAATGCAGGGTTAACCTTCAGACTCCCTATGACTCTATAAACTCTTATCTATAAATTCATGTAAATTCGGTGTTAGAATATATTAGCTCCATAAGATCACAGGCTCATATCGAGCCTATTTTAAAAAATAAACTCTCAGAAACCTATGGTCTCTCTCATTCTATACTGATACAAATGGATTTTTGATCCTACATATGGAGGTTTATGCATTTCTAAGTGTCAGATTTTATTTTATTGGCTGAGAGCATGACAAATTTTCAAGATAATTTCAATTTCTGATTTCGCCATTGACAATACTAAGTGCTCCCTTCCAACGATCAAGGGTCCCATGTAAAGAACATATATTCCTCCTTTTTTTTTTTTTTTTTTTGTCAGTTAATGGGCTGAGAGTATTGAACCAAATAGACCTAGGGGAGGAATCCTGAGTGGGACCACTGGAAATTTTGTCTAGGCTGACAAGAAGACACTAAGTGACCCTACCTTATTGTTTAAGCAGCTATAAAACCAGTTCACAAACAGATATGTACCCTGGCATACATTTTTGTCATACTCTCAAAGAAAGTATAATGGAAATAAACACCATCTTTAACATTTTCCTAAAACCGAGATAAACCTACTTTAACAGTCTTTGTCTGGATAACGAGAAGATAAAAACTAGTACAACCTGATGTTTTCTTCACATATTTTTCACCAAAGTTCACGGCCATCTTGCTCTTCATCTCTTTGAAGCTAGCAGCAAGGCTGAGCAGTCAGATGTTTCCACAGTACATCTCTTATTTCCTTCTGACAGTTGAGACAACATCTTTTTTTTTTTTTTTAATGATTTCAGGTTCTTTTCCCATGCTCCAGAGGTTATGAAAGATGTTTGTTTATTTATTTATTTAGCAATAATCAAGCAAAGCTTGCGATACATTTAGTTGGTGAAGTAATAATATTGAATTTGATAAAAATTTTGGTCCCACAGACAGATAACTTTTGTGAGTCAAGAATTCTATTTAATATGTTTTCTTTGTCAACACATCTAAGTTAAGTTAGTTTTCTTTTCTCTTTTTTTTCAAAATGAGAGAATTAAGAATGAGTGGGATAGTTCCTAACGTTCCATTTAGTCCTAAAATTTTATATTCTAAGCTTAGCTACTGTAGACAGCCAGAGAGTCATTTATAAGTTACCTGTTACCTATAGTGCAGGAATCTGCCACTGATAAGGAATTGAATCCACATTAAGATCTATTACTTTCAAGAGTTTTAGTTAGAACTGCTGCCTCCTTTATGTAAAGGGCAGAACAAGTCTAAGAGAAAGGAAATGCTACTTCTCAGCCTGTGCATGCCTGCCAATCAGAAAGACCATTTTGGGATTTGATGCAAAGTTATTTCTGGTTGATGACTCCACATGCCAGAATTCTCACTGATATTTTTAAATCCCTGCAATAAAGTCTCAGTAGAAGAAACCAGAAGATGAATTGCACATGCTTATATATCTGTCTCTGACAAACTTCGGGGTTTTCATTCATCTTCATAATTTCAGCACTCAGTGTCCCAGAAAATCTTTGGAGAATAGAATTGAGAAGAAAACCATGATCTCTCTCAACAATAAAGACCAAGGGTTAAATATATTGTTTTTCTAATTGGAGACAGAAAAAAAAAAGTTTCTAAATCCTCTACAACAGTTGTTTTTCCCTTCAGTTCCCTTAGGCTTTGGTTGATGAACTATTTTCTAGAGAATTTCCTTTGTGGAATGCCTTTTCATTTACTGAAAAGGACTAATTGTTTTTCACAATTATATATAAAAATACAGTGGGCTCAACTCACCACTCTGTATCAAGGCTCAGAAAAATATTGTTCTCAAGGCACTCTCTATTCAGAGGAAATTTGCTTTTATAAAGTGCTCTTGTGGCAGAGTCATTGTTACTTAAGCAATCATTAGGAACTATTTACATATGTTAGCCAAAACAGGTTGATTATGCACATCTATAAATCATCAGGAGGAGCACATGAAAATCCACAGCTATGTCTTTAACCAGGCTGGGACCTGTGCTTCATTCCTGCTCTTGGAGTCCCTTGACACAGAGGCAAGATGTGCCTGCATTACTTAGCAGGTTTGTAACCCTTTCTGCCTGCAGCCATACACACCTGGGGGAAAATCACTATGTCTCTGGAAGCAGTGTTCTTCCTCTTTCGCCATCCCACCTCCCTCTGTGAAGTTGCTTATCAGATGGTGGAGATATCAGGATGCAGTGAAGTTCTGTTTCCTGATAGGCAAGGTTAACAGGTGTTCAAGGGATCCTCTGTAAGTGGTTCTGCTCAAGGCTCAAGACTTGGACAGATTGCTCCCTTGTGGTTTTCTTTTACCCTTCACACATCCGGTGTTAGGATTTTTGCTCTCCTGAACATGCTCAGTGGTCAGATTGGGATCTCTGGGCAAAATTTTGGCCGGGCCTTAGATTAAACCAGTATTCCAGATAGGTCTCAGAAAGTCCTGTATTGTAGAAGGCATGTGGCTGACGAATAATTAAGTAACCCTGATTTAAAAAGTAGCCTGTTGACTTCACACTGTCATCCCTGCTCCTGTTTCATCTTCCTTTGGAAAGGAACAAAGAGAAGGGTTAAAAGGCCTTGCAATGATAACAACAGCAAAGGAAACAAAACAAAAAAAGGGCTTTGATGAAATTATTAAAATAACAATAGGGAAAATTTTTCAGTAGCCATGTAAATAAGAAGGGGATGATCTCTTAGTAAGGTTAAAAAAAAAAAAAAGTCCACTCTGTATGGCACAGTTTGATCAGATTGAAGGAAGAAAAGAGGAGCTCTTAACAAGTCTGCATTCTGAGAAAAAGCAGCATTATCTGCTTGTCTCTTAGATAACCAAGTTTTTTTTTATGCCGTTTAGCCTTCATCATGTTGCATAATTATATTTTCTTTTTCTCATCTTTCATTAATTGACTTGATATGTTTGCAAACACATTAGTGGTTTTTTAATTTTAAAGGTTCTCAGATGTGTTTAGAACTTTCTCTGTGTTCTGGTTTAATACTTATAATTTATTAGGTTTGTTGTGCTGCAACTTTGCTAGTTTCTGGAGTGGGATATTTATTTCATTTGATTTCATTTTTTCTTATTTAATGAAAAATATAATTAAGAAAATGAATTTTGTTCTTTTTAAAGTCTCAACCATACCTATAAATGACTAAATAGCTACAGTGAGATTACCATGCTACATAAAATCTTATTGTAGTTAATTTTAATAAGTTGTCATAGAAGCTTTGATTAGGCTTCGGATCCAAAGATTATTTAGCAGAGGTTTTTGTTTTTATTTCTAAGTGATTAGATTAGTTTTCTTTATCATTTTGTAATACATTTCTGGTTTTATTACATTGTGAATAGAGGATTTATGATTGTAATTCTGATCTTTTGTAAATAAATATAGTGGAACAATGTTAGTGAATACCATCTACTGGGTTTAACTTATTAGTTATATTATTCTAATACTGTACCCATCATTTTGTTCTGATCGAGCTGTAAAGAATATAGTAATATAGGGGGAATCTGGGTGGCTCAGTTGGTTAAGCATCGGACTTCGGCTGGAGTCATGATCTCAGGATTCTGGGCTCTAGCCCCTGGTCAGGCTCTGTGCTCAGTTCTGTGTCTATGCTCAGCTCTGGGTTCTGTGCTCAGCTCCAAGTCTGCTTGTCCCTCTCCCTCTGTCCCTCCACCCCCTCTTGTGTGCTCTCTTTCTCTCAAATAAAGATATCGTAAAAAGTTTTTATATAGCAATATCTGTCAATCTCTTCCTCCTATTTTTTCATCTTGCTGGTTATTTTCTAAGTTTTTTCTTGTATACTTTGGAATTAATGAATTCAGAACACAGAACCATGACAACTGTATCTTCATTGTGAATTGTCCCTTTATATTAAATAATTTCCTTTTTCAGAGTTAATGTCTTTTGCATGATTTTACTTTTGCTATTATGATGACTATTTCTATTGTATATAGAAAATGCCTATGTATAGGCATTTCTCCATTATTTGCCCCTTTCTTTGTTATTTTGATTTGGGTGTGATTTTTTACAGAAATTGTAAGTTGAGTTATTTTATTTTATTTATTTATTTTTAAAGATTTTATTTATTTATTTGACAGACAGATATCACAAATAGGCAGAGAAGTAGGCAAAAAGAGAGGAGGAAGCAGGCTCCCCACTGAGCAGAGACCCCCATGTGGGGCTCAATCCCAGGACCCTGAGATCATGACTTGAGCGGAAAGCAGAGACTTTAACCCGCTGAGCCACCCAGGCGCCCCAGTAAATTGAGTTATTTTAAACCAATCTCAGTTTTGGCCTTCATTTTAAAGATTCAGCCTGTTTTCATTTATTTTGATACTGTGTATATTGTGGGGTTTTGTTGTAAATTATTTATAAATTATCAACGAAAAAATATAGGAAATTTTATAAACTTTACAGATGGTAAGTGGCTCCTACATGCTTCTAGGATGCTTCTAGAATGTAGCTCTAAAAGGGTCCCAACTGAGAGACTAAGATGTTTGTTAGTGCCTCTATTCTTGGCAGGGCCTGGGCTCTGTCTTCGTCTCCTCAATACAATGAGACTTCCAAAAACTCAGCTCTACATTTCAGTGGTTTTCTATTTGGCCTCCTAACTTCTACCCTGCACAGGTTTAAATTAAGCAAATGCCTCCTAACGGAGAACCTCCACTCCAGTGTTGGGCTAGTTTCTCTGTACCTGCTTTTCCTCTGGAGCCTTGACCTCTTATGTCCTGCACTCCTTGGGGGCCCCGACTCCTCCAGTGATTATCTTTCCTGCTCTGTAAAATGGGTAAATATTAATCTCTTAGCAGTGACCCTCCGTCTGGTTTGCCATCCTGTTGCCTGGAAGAATTAGAAAAAAGCCTAGGAGAAAAGCAGCTTACAGAATGTTGCCTCTTTCTCCTTCCTTTTCTCAAGTGCTGATAGCTTCATGACTCTGATGCATATAAAGTGTTTTTGTTTTTGTTTTTTCTGTGTTGTCCAAGTTTACTACTAGATGTTCTTTACAGAAACAACTAACAGGAATTAGAAGTCCAAGCCCAGCCTGTATTTTGCTTTCTGTTTCTTTGCTTTTTTAGCAGCTTACTTTATCATCTATTTACTGTCCTTTAAACTTTTGTTCTTCCTTATTTCTTCTTCTAACTTGAAAATTCTATAGCACATTTTAACTCTGTTAGTAACATATTTTACATTTAAAAAAAAAGATTTTATTTATTCATTTGTCTCAGAGAGAGAGAGCACAAGCAGGGGGAGCTGCATGCAGAGAGAGAAGCAGGGTCCCCACAGAGCAGGAGAACGATGTGGAACTCAAAACCAGGACCCTGGGATCATAACCTGAGCCGAAGTCAGATGCTTAACTCTCTGAGTCATCTAGACATCCCAGCATATTTTATATTTTAAACACACGTACCTAAGCTTATATTTCTGTATTTATCAGTGTCAAGAAAAAGAGCATCTGTAGTACTCTACTTTTCATATTCCCTCAAAAATCTTTTGAAATTTTTCCATTGTCTTTAAAGTAATCTATATCAATATACTTCTTTTTCTTTATAGATGTGTTTTCCCTTCCTGGCTGCTGATAAAGTCTTTTTTTCTCCAAGTTTTGCATAGACTGAGCCTTCTGTTGTTGTTGATATTGCTGATTTGTTTGTTTTCCTTTCCATTTCCCAGCTTACTTGACTAATCTTATATTGGGCAATGTCTGTATTAACCTGCCAATTTAAAACATTAAGGCATCATATATGTGAGTGCCTTTTATGTCTAACATTGATTCATTTTTAATTTAAATGAGCCATCAGGTGTCCAAGGCCAATTCCTTCCCAATTACGGTCAGAGAAGGGAAATGAAGATATGAGAAAATTCTTAAAGCAAAAAGAAAATGTGAAAGAACTATAGAGCTTAGTTCCTTCTTTCAAAGAACCCATAACCATCTCGGCAAATACAGCCAAAGCCATTGGTTGCCCACCCAGTACCCATGTATTCCTTCTTTCTTACTGACAGAACCCCAGCCTCCCGTGCCATATGTGCAGGCATGTGACATAATCTTTACACTGAGATAGAAGTGAAATCTTCTACATGCTCTGCAAAGATGTTTGCTTTTAAGAGTCAGTGTAAATGAATGCATTCAGTATGGCTTCCCCCACCCCCTCTCTGTCCTCCGCGAGCATCCGTATTAAAGCTGTAGCAGCCATCTTGCAACTTTCTATGTGTTGATGGTGAGAACAATGTCAAAAAAATCACAGGAGTGCCAGTTCGGAAAATGTTGTGCTTGTAAACAAATGCCCTTGACCCCTTACCAAGAGGTGACTGGTTGTGTAAAGAAATAAGCTTCAACTTGCTTAGACCGTTGTAAATAACGTCTTCAGTTTATGTATCTAACTGATCCACTGATATGTTAGAGAAAATTAACTTAAACAACCACCCAGGAAAGTCATAATGAAGAACCATATAGGTGATGTAGATAAATGGTTGTGATTTTCCGGGACCGATTCACATGTGAGGCAAGGTTTCCGTAGCTCTGTGAGGAAAGCCCTGCGGGCTTTTTGCTAGTGTGCACCTGCAGTTCCAACCACATGCAGTTAGTTTGCACTTTCTGTTAAAATCTCTTCACTTACCTCCCTATTCAATGCCACTTGCTTTCTCTTTTCTAAAGACAAGATTGCAAAGTAATTAACTGTGTTCCCTAGCCAGCCAAAATGGAATCAGGGTTTGTGCAGCCCATTTTACAGGGTGCTGAGAATAATTTTTTTTTCCTCTCTTTAAAACTTTTAAGAGAGTATATTGAGAGAACTTTCTTTCCTCTAATGAATTACCAGAGTAAAACACAAATGGTTAGACCTGCTAGACAGTGTGTCTCCAGACGGTTTTGTTGTGGAACATTAGGAATCCTGACTAAACACTAGCATGTATGAAGGGAGAAATTAAATTCAGGAAAATAAATACAAGAACTCAATGATTTCTGGGACTTAATTTTTTCCCTTAGCATTCTAGAAATCTTGGCATCTCAGAACTAACAGCATAGGCAGAATCAACTTTAACTGTGGAATTATTTAAATTAATTTTTTCTTAATTTATTATAATTATTGGTCCATAATGATGTTAGCACTTTGCTGAGCATGTAAAAGAAAACAAATGAAGAAACTGGACATGGATAGCCTTGGCCTTTTACTGTTAGAAATTTCTACGATCACCATGATGATAACAAGTGACAAGCAAATTGTGCCATAAAGTCTATATTGGAACTACAGTGAAGTCAAACTCATTTGGAAGCTATTTTATGCAAATGGAATTTTGGGGGGAAAAGTCAATACTAATCATCACCTTGCACTTTCCACATACATGCACCATAATGTTTTTCATTTTTGAACCTCTCATTCATTCATTGTTTGGGGCATGTAAATATATTAGACTCTGTTTTTCACAGTTGATTGACCCTCCTCCAGTTACATTCCATACCTAGTAGCTTCAACTTATCATACAATATATGCATTGATCAGATCTCTTTAACTTTCAAGCAGAAGAAATTCAAGTCGAGTTGGCTTAAGCACATAAAAAGATGCACTAGCTAACAAAATAAAAAAGTGAACATCTGTGGCTGAGATGTATAGGAGTCAGGGCCTCAGAACTCAACCAAGAGTTATTTCCCAAGCACTCCCCACCCTTCTCTCATTAGGCCTCCCGCTGGGTGTCATCATTTCGTTTAGCAGAGTTCTTAGTGTGTGGTTCTGAGATAAAACTAACCACATGAGAGATATGTACAGGCGATTTTTATGTTCAGAAGGTGGGGGTTAGGTTCAGGTGTTGTTGAAGTTAAACCTATGTTGTTACAGATCTGCTGGCTGACCTTGTCAGCAGTTGAAGAGCCAGGCATGCAGCCTCCAGCAACCACTGGGTTGTCTTTTTCCGTTTCTCTAGCTTCTGGGTCAAATGTGTGTTTGGATCAGGGAAGAGGGGCACCATCTTCTATAATTAACCTTCATTATCTAATGTGAAGACTTAGACGCAGTGAGAATTTGAAAGGGTTCCAGTTCATCGTCACAGGTTCTAGGTAATCTCCTGGGTTCTGTTCATCCTTTCTCTCCAGAGCTTTATATCCATCCTTCCTTCCCAGCATCCCACCATGTGGACTTTAGCCTCCAGCACCACATGCAAAAGCAGAAATTATACGTAGACGATTAACCTACTGTGTAGCTGCTGCAATTGTGTAGTCAACTCCCTTTAATCAAGCCATTCGTCTAGATCACTGCGAGGGATTTGGCTTCTCTAATTAAACCCTGGCTGATAAATTGCTCATTTGAAGTTAAAAATAAAAAAGAAGTATGTTTCACTTTCAACGTCTGTTGAATTACTGAATGAATATAATAAATGAAGGTATTCTTGGTACACAGCACTCATTCATTTACTTACCCATTTAGAACACATCCTGCTATCTTTGCTTTTTTATTTATTTATTCTTTATATCCATTTGTCCATCCTTAAGGTTAAGCACTATTTTTAAGTACCCATGAAAGCAACTGTAAATAATGGCTCTCTTATATGTACACCTGCATTCAAATGGAAGATGACAGCAGACCTGGGTCAATAACATTTTGCAACTGACTTCAGCGTGGGGAAATGAGGACTAGCTTTTCCAGCTGAATGTGCTGGAGAATTTTAGGTTGATGAGAAGTAATTACCTGGGCAATGAAGCAGCATAGAGCACTATAAATGGCAGCATTAAAACACTGATTGGGAATCAGTTGATTTCTCGGCTGGATTTTTCCATGAAATCTCAGTTAAAATGTAAAACAATTTAGGGCAATTTCCTTCCCTTCCTCCAACCAATATCTGTCCTAGAAATATTTTATTTATCTCTTTTTATATGTCTATTGTCAAAGTAGGTACATGTTTGATCAGATTTATCCATTCACTTCTGTTTGACTCTCTCTTGATAGTTTACATGATGGGTTAATCAGAGCAAGTGTTTGCAGTGAACCCTGGCCTTAGTTCTATTTACCACTAGACTAACTCACCCAGAAACTCCAATAAGGCTCAAGGTCATAATGCATAAGAAATGAGAGTCAGTTTTCTACAATTTCTCTCTTGGCCTTACCTACTAAAACCCACTCACTCTTCTTTCAGTTTCTAAGCTGCTGTTTCTGCCAAACACAGTGGAAAAGTGCCCCTACCCTGTGAACATCCTTTTCCTACCTTCTCTTCAGAGATCTCTCCTACTTCCTATGGTTCATGATATCTTTCTCTCACTCTCAGGCACATACCTTTGAGTACAACTGCCAGAAGCAAGTGTCATCCTTTTGCTTTTATCAGTAGTCTCTCAGAGTTTGCACAAGTGACTTGCTTCTTAACTGCTGCTGAGCAGTATAGAGAGCACAGGAGGATTTTACATGGAAAGACCATTTCAACTGCAGGGAGTCTCCAGCTTTCTGAAACACGATTCTTGGTATGTACAGCCTAGAAGCTTGTATTAAGCATGGAAATGAAGTAGCGGCAAGTTGTGTGGCTACTCCATGCTCTGAATAACACTTCCCATTTCTGGGTTAAAGAAGAGGAAGGAGAAAGGGAAAGGCTTCAATGAAGTCAATATGCATTAAATAAACACTGGGTCTCTATTTGTTTTGGGGATACGTGAAAAAGACATGGTCCCTGACTTCATGCTGCTTAAAGTCTAGAAGGAAAGACAGAAATCAATTAAAAGGACAATTAAATACATACAAATTATTATAAGTTCTAAGCAGGTATAAAGAGAGTAACTGTGAGAAGAAAGAAGAAAGGGGATTCTATTTTAGTTAAAGTTGCCATGATGAGCATCTGTAAGGAATTGACATGTAGCTGAGGCATGAAAAATGAGCAAAAGCAGTCATGTGAAGGACCTTACTCTTAGGGGTTTCTAATCATCCTTCTTTGAGTCTGGGGAGGATAATGTAGATTCCTCTAGCACCTCCTGGTACCTGGCTATGAGCTCTGTCATCTGTCCCAGTGCCACAAAGTGTGCATTCTATTTTGCCAGAGAGACAAGAATCCTTATCTTCAGTGATACACATACTGTGGACCTACTGTGCACAAGTCACCCACTGGACACAATGATAAATGCATCAGAACTATAAAATACAGATCCTGATATTAAGAGATGGCCTTGATTATTTCATTTGAGGATAAAAGTGATTCAGGATATATCGGAGAAGTAAACTCTAGGATTCGTTAAAAATAAAGAATGAAACAAGACCACACTAATAGCTCACTTGGAAATGTGATAAAATATACAATGTTAGTATGAATTTAAAGTTCCCCAATTTATAACCCTTCCAGCTTGACAAATATTTATTAAATGACTACTCTGTACCTACATGATAGGCCCTTGAAATAAGAGCATATTTAAGATGGTGTTTCTATCTTTCAAAGACATAGAGTTACACTTTTACCAGTTTATTCAACAAAAGTGCAATATTACACATATTGTGGCTTTCTTTTGAAGCTGACAGGGTCACACACATTTATTTTCTGTGTTGTCTCTGCACAGCCTCCTCATTTTCCCTGTCTCCATTACGTTTTTATCTCAAAGTAAAATTCTGGTTCATAGTCCCTAGTGTTACAAAGCAGTGTGCATGCTGTGACATTCATCTGCCAGAACACAATAGGCACTTTCAGCAGAAAGTACAGAATAAATAGAAAGTCAGTAAGAAGGGAAATAAGGTGTTTATTAGATGTTGTTGAATGAGTACAGAGAAAGAAGGCAAATCAGTGAAAAGTGGCACTGCCTGAACCAAGCAGCATGATAGCACTATGTCGTAAATACTCTGTGCCCACAGCTATGGCTCTGTACATGAGCAGGCACATGCACGCACACACCAACAAACATGGCTTTGCACGCCCTTCCCCTGGAAGCCTCCAGCACATCTCTACAGTCTTTATTAATGCTTATGGGAGACTGGTTGCTTTACCATACATGGGCTTCAGAGATGGGCAAACCTGCTTTTAAATCCTAGCTCTGCCAGTGAATTGGGTATTCGTCAGTGAATAATTTATCCTCCATCCATCACTGTTTTCACATCTGTGAAATGTAGAAAATGATGCCCGGTAAACAGGAAGAAGGTAAGAATGAGTCCCTGGCCCATAGTCACACTAAGTAAGTGGCTGCCATTGTATTTGGTGAATGGATAGGTGTGATTCTTGGGAGATGATAAGAGAGAATTAACTGGAATTCACCTAGAGCAAACATTTTTTCTAATTTCTTTTCTAAAATATTTTTTTAAAGGCTTTTATTTCTTTATTTGAGAGAGAGAGAATGAGTAAGCAAACGAGCTGGGGTAGGGGCAGAGGGAGAGGACAAGGGGCAAGCTGACTCCCCGCTGAGTGGGAAGCCCAATGCCATGTGACCCTCGATCCCAGGACTCAGAGATCATGACTTGAACCAAAGTCAGACATTTAACTGACTGAGCCACCCAGGCACCATTGGAACAAATTTTGTTTTGTTTTGTTTTGTCTTGTTTTTAATCTTCTTTTGTTTTGTTTTGTTTTTTAAGATTTTATTTATTTATTTGACAAAGAGAGAGAAACCACACAAGCAGGTAGAGAGGCAGAGGGAGATAGAGAGGGAAAAGCAGGTTCCCTACTGACCAGGGAGCCTGATTTAGGGCTTCATTCCAGGATCCTGGGATCATGACTTGAGCCGAAGGCAGATACTTAACCAAGTGAGCCACCCAGGTGCCCCTACCAAAACATTTTTAAAAGCTATATAAAATTTAACAAAAAGGCTGTTAAGATCTTTTAAATACATAAATGGATTCTTAAAGAAATTAAATGCCTGAGAATTTCATCCAGAAGTAAAGAGGGAACTGAAATTAAGATCAGTGAGCACATGAGCTGATGCTTTAGCCACCCAGGGCAAGGGCACCTACCTACCAGGGCAAGGGCTTTACCTACCAAGCCCCATTCAGTCTTTGGCCACCCAGGGCAAGGGATGGAAGAGGGTAGCTGAGGGTAGCTATGAGGCTGAGAACGAGTGTTAAGTGTGGCTTTTAAAACCTTTAACGGGAAGGTCGATAAGACTTGGATTTGTGATAAATAGTGACCCAGTGACCTTTACAGATCTCACTCTGTAGAAAGTGGAAAGGAAAAAAAAAAAAACCCAGCAACCCACACGAATAGGACAAATAAGCACCCCATATCTCTGAAACTGGAAGTGAATGAGGAAAGCTAAAAAAAAAAAAAAAAAAAAAAAGAATATTTGGGATAATCTGTTTGAAAATGTAGATGTCCTTCCTCTTTCCGTGATTTTGGGGACTAACCCATCCCACCTCCAAGGAATCTAGAGGTTTATTCTCTAGGGATGGTAAAATGGATGGTCTCTGAAATGGGGGAATTCCAGCATAGTCATGTGATGAAAAGGAGCATGGGTGTAATGAATACTGAACCTGAGTCCCCCAGCCCCTTCTCCCAACATGGCTCCCAGAACCATGGAAGATTGAGAGATTTCCTCCAGACCACCACCAAAAAACAAAACAAAAACCCAAAACAAAAAAAACAAAACCTCTTGAAATTACAATAAATTTTAACAAAAACAAAACAAAACAAAAAGGAATATAGGATTAGATAAAGTGAAGGAGGAAAATATACATTTTCAGGAAAGTAAAGTCCGAGAGTTTCCCATTCACAAACTCTTATGGAAAAAAAATCACTAAATGTATGCATTTCAGAAATAACTGAAAAACAGATGGATAAAGTGAAATGTGAAAAAAAAGGATGGGGAGAAATACATTAATAAATATTCTGTTAATAAATATGCATTCATTTGAAAAATAAATGTAAAATTAACTTATGACATAAAAACAGACTGAAATTGTATATCAGAAAATAATTGCAAGGAAGCTAGAAGGAGGTTGGCTCATTAAGCCATCCTGAGGTCTCTGCATCATACAAGAGAATAATGTGATTAACTTCAGATTTTGACAAGCAGGCATGATACGGAACAAAAAGTGAAAAAAGATATAACTTAAATTAATGGATGGGAGGGATGCCCGGATAGCTCAGTCAATTAAGCATCTGACTCTTGGGTTCAGCTCAGGTCATGATCTCATGGGTCCTGCCTGGGATGGAGTCCCCATTGGGCTATGCTGGAGATTCTCCCCTGCTTGGGGATTCTCTTTCTCTCTCTCTCTCTCTCTCTCTCTCTATCTCCCTCCCCCCACTTGCTCACTCTTTTTCTCTCTCTAAAATAAATAATCTTTAAATTAATAGATGGAAAAAAAGAGACTAAGAAAATGTAATCCAGTGGAAAGAGGCAATTGAAGCAAAGAGAAATCATGATAAATGAGAAGCACAAAATAAGACAGAATAGATTCTGCATGCAAGTACACATATACAAACATATATGTCTTTGTATATACACTTATATATAAACTAAATTTTGCATAGTAAAATCACCCATAAAAATGCAAATATAAACTAAGAATAAAAAATGCTAAGATCGGGACGCCTGGGTGGCTCAGTTGGTTAAGCGGATGCCTTTGGCTCAGGTCATGATCCCAGCGTCCTGGGATCGAGTTCCACGTTGGGCTCCTTGCTTGGCGGGAAGCCTGCTTCTCCCTCTGCCTCTGCCTCTCTCTCTCTGACAAATAAAATCTTAAAAAAAAAAAAATGCTAAGATCAACCTGAGATAATATTATGTCCATCAAATTTGTAGAAATTTACAAATCTAATAAAACTGAATTTTGGGAGGCGCCTGGGTGGCTCAGTGGGTTAAAGCCTCTGCTTTCGGCTCAGGTCATGATCCCGGAGTCCTGGGATCAAGCCTCACATCGGGCTCTCCGCTCCGCGGAGAGCCTGCTTCCCCCTCTCTCTCTCTGCCTGCTTCTCTTGCCTACTTGTGGTCTCTGTCTGTCAAATAAATAATAAAATCTTAAAAAAAAACAACTGAATTTTGGAAGAAATTATGTAGAAGTAGGCAAATTGTGTATAGTTAATGTGGGAAAAAATTGACACAATCACTTGGAGAGTAAATTAGCAGTATCTTTTAAAAGTAAAAGTGTACATACCTGATACCCCAGCAGTCCCAACTACTCCGTAAGTGTATTCTCCCGAGAAACTCTCAAACATGCTTAACATATTTGTTGCAATAGTTGTGACACTGCAAAAATGTTGGCAACGGTTAGAAAACGGAAACAACCCAACTGGTCCACAATAAATTAAATGAATAAACTGATTTTTTTCATCTGTTGGACATATGTTGGACATTGTCATTAAAATGCATGACTTATATTTGTATGAACCACCATACTCATGTTTATGGGTATAATAGAAGTATAAAACAGTGAATGAAACACATCTTAGCCATAGGAGATTATCTCAAGAGAAGGAAGAAGGGAAGGGAAGAGATAGGTAGATATTTTGCTGAATCTGTACAATTACTTTACTTTAAAACAAGGGGAGCTGAAGCCATTCGACAGAATATAAATGTGTTTTTCATTTTTGTGTTGAATGCACAAATAGCTATGATAGAATTTCCTGTGATTTTCTATATTTTTGAAATAATTCATTATTTAAAATTGAAAGACAATAGATGAATGAAAAGGTAGATAAGTGGGAAGAATTAGCACCCTCCAAGTCATGTAAATTTTATATTTAGCCTGTTGTTTCACAGTAGTATAATTAAAATGAAAACTGCCTAATGATAACTTCCTTTGCCATATCACTCTACATACTAAGAAGGACTGTCTCAATAATAAATGACTTAGGGAAGCTTATTGTGGATGCTATCAGCAGAACAACAAATTACTCCTGGAATTTAGAATTTGGAGACAAACAGGATTTTCTGAGTACAATAGGGATTCATTCCTACCGTGATATTAAGACACTTGAGGGTGAATCTGTTTTAGTATCACTTGTGCATGCATTTGTGGCTTAGTTCCTGAAAAATGTATTTTAGAAAAAACTCTGAATGAGGTATGCTGCTGAATTAACCAAACTTCTCCTTAAGGGGGCTATTTGGAAAAGGAGTGAGAAGAATGCAGGTTCTATGGTTTGTGTTGAACCCATTGCCAAACCCATACACTTGTTAATTTTGTTGGCATCTACCAGTGCTGAGAAGTTCTCAATGCACAGGGAGGAAATGTGCATGGGCTCTGTATTAGGATAACCATGAAGCCTCGTGTGGTGGCAGTGACCTTCCTTTGAACTTCAAAGCACCCTGAAAAATAACTCTCTCATAGTACTGACCACAAATACTGTGAATGTGGTTTATTTATGGGATTCTTCCATTGATTGTGTATGGCACTGATTTTTTTTTAAAAAACAAACTTTATATTTAAAAACAGACACTTATCTAGAATTCACAATATATGAGTTAGGGAAAGATAGAATACAACATTTACTCACCAGCAGCCTACAGTTCAGTGTAGTCATTTGCAATCCTAGCTGCAAACTGAAAATCTTAGGGGAGGAGTGTGTGTGTATATGATGTATGTATGTGTGTGTATGTGTGTGTATATGTATATACATATATATACACACATGTTGTCCATCTCTCTAGAGTATTTTAGACAGTTTTCATTAAAGGTTGGTTTTAGTTACACTTTGAATATACCTATATACATAATTTTTTTAAGACTTTGCTTTGTGGATAAGTTTTAGGTTTACAACAAAGTTGAGAGGAAAGTACAGAGATTTTCTATACATCTCCTGCCCCCATACTTGCATAGCTTTCCCCATTAGCAACATCACTCATCAGAATTGTAGTTTTGGTGGTTTTTTGTTTTGTTTTGTTTTGTTTTTACCAATGATGAACCTGTAATCATTCAAAGTACATAATTTACCTTGGGTTCATTCTTGGTGTTGTAAATGCTATGGGTTTGGAGAAATGTATAATGGCATGTGTCCATCATTATAATATCATTTAGACTAAATCTAAAAATCTTCTGTGTTATGCCTATGTGTCTTCTTTCCTCTTCTTCCTCCCTCCCCAGACCTGCAACCACTTATCTTTTAATTATCTCCGTAGTTTTGCATTTTCTAGAATGTCATATGGTTGGAATCATACAGAAGGCAGCCTTTTTAGATTGGCTTCTTTCACGTGGTGATATGCATTTAAGTTTCCTCTGTCTTTTCATGGCTTGATAGCTCATTTCTTTTTAGCACTGGATAATATTCCACTGTCCAGATGTTTCTATATCCATTCACCTACAAAGGGCATCTTTGTTGCTTCCAAGTTTTGACAATTATGAACAAAACTGCTATAAATATCCATGTGTGGGTTTTTGTGTGGACATAAGTTTTCAACTCCTTTGGGTAAACACCAAGGGGCCCAGTTGCTGAATCATATGGTAAGAGTACATTTAGTTTTATAGGAAACCACCACACTGTCTTCCAAAGTAGCTGTGCCATTTTGTATTCCCATCGGCAATGAATGACAGTTTTACTGCTCCACATTCTCCTCAGCATTTGGTATTGTCAGTGTTCCAAATTTTGGTTCTTCTAATAGGTGTGTGGTGGAATCTCATTGTTTTAATTTGAAATTCCCAGATGGGCTATGATGCAGCATCTTTTTATATGCTAGTTGCCATCTCTGTATCTTCTGTGGTGATGTGTCTGTTAAGGTCTTTGGCCCATTTTTAAGTCCGGCTGTTTGTTTTCTTATTGTTGAGTTTATTTTAGGTAACATTTCTTAATAAGCTATGTCTTTTGCAAATATTTTCTCCAAGTCTGTGTTCTGTTTTCTTATTCTTTTGATACTGCCTTCTAAAAAGGAGAATTTTTTAACTTTAATGAAGTTTAGATTATCAATGATTTCTTTCATGGATATTTGTCTTTGGTATTATACCTAAAAAAAGCATCACTGTACTTAAGGGCACCTAGGTTTTCTCCTATATTTTCCTCAAGGGGTTTTATAGTTTTGCATTTATGTCAGTGATCCATTTCTAAGTTAATTTTTGGGAACAGAGTAAAATCTGTGTCTAGATGTATTTTTTTGCATGTGGATGTCCAGTTTTTCCAGCACCATTTGTTCAAGATACTACATTTGCTTCATTTTATTGTCTTTGCTCCTTTCCAAGGGTTGACAATACTTATGGGGGTCTATTTCTGGGTTCTCTGTTCCATTCCATTGATCTGTTTGTGTATTCTTTCTCTAATACTATACTCTTTTGATTAGGTAGTTTTATAGTAATTCTTAAAGCTGGGTAGTGTCAATCCTCAAATTTTGTTAACATCCTTCAATATTGTGTTGGATTTTCTGGTCTTTCATCTCTCTGTAAAAACTTTTAAAATAAGTTTGTGGAAGGATGCCTAGATGGCTCAGTTGCTTAAGCCTCCGACTCTTGATTTTGGCTCAGGTCATGATCATAGGGTTGTGAGATCAAGACCCATATTGGGCTCCAGGCTCATCAGGAAGTCTGCTTGAGATTTTCTCTCCTTCTCCCTCTGTCCCTTCCCTACTTCTCTCTCTCAAATAAACAAATAAATCTTTAAAAAAAATAAATAAAATATGTTGGCTAATTAACTTTAAATAAAAACAAACAAACAAAAAAACAAATAAACAAACCCAGGCATTTTAGCTCCAGAAAAAAAATAAGTTTGTGGACATCCATGAGTTAACTTTCAGAGATACTGATTGAGATTGTATTGAATCTATAGACCAGTTTGGAAATAACTGATATCTTGATGATATTGCATCTTCCTACTCATGAACGTGGATATCTTTCCATTTATTTAGTTCTTCTTTGATTTAATTCATCAGAGTTTATAGTTTTCTTCATGTAGATTCATACTTCATGTAGATTCATATTTTGTCAGCTTTATATCTAAGTATTTAATTTGGGGGGATATTACTGTAAATAATATTATATTTTTTGTTTCAAATTCCAATTTTTTATTGTTGGTATATAGGAAAGCCGTTGACTTTTATATAATAAACTTGTGCCCTGAACCTTGCTATAATGCTTACTAGTTCCATTTGGATTTTCTACATAGATGATGATGTCATCTACAAACAGAGAAAAATTTATATCTTCCTTCCTAATCTATGTACTATTTATTTCTTCTTCCTGCCTTATGGCATTTGCAAGGACTTCTAGTGAAACAGTGAAAAAGAGTGGTGAGTTGTACCTAATCTTAGCAGAAAGCTGTATGTTTTTAACCAGATGAACTATAGTACTCTATAGTGTATGTGTGTGTGTTTGTGTGTGTGTGTGTATGTACACACACTTATATGCTTATAGTACCTTACCCTAAATCTTCACAAAGATAAATCATTCTGTAGTGTTGCACAGGGTTCTAAAGAATAAAAGAATATCTGTATTCTTGCTTCTATGTGTGGCAATTTTTCAAGCACCCCAGGCCATTTACTTTTATTTGAGGCCTTACTATTCTACAGGGATGCTATCTTGCAAGCAACTGAGGAGAGCGGAGCCAATGGGATTTGATCAGAATAACTGTATCTTCCTATACAACTGTCTTTTCTCTTCCTCTCCCAACTATTTTTGCTTTCCCCTATTGATTTCCAGATCTATTCTTTTTAGAATCCATCTAGCTCAGTTAGCTTAGTGCTTTCTTATTCTCATTCTTGTTTTCCAGTTTTCAAAAGCCTATATATTTTGAAATTGGAATGGCTCCTTAAATTTTGGCTCCTTTTAGGGACCATCTGAAAGGCCCTGATCATTGATTTTTCTGGCTGAGACATGACTAACGCAAAGACCTGTTGAGTCCAAATTTTTCCACTTCCAATAGTCACAGAACAGTGTTCTATTTCTTTCTGGGTACATAAAATAGGTAATATGAAGATAAGAAAAATAAAGTGGCACAAAATCCTTTGTTGTATGGGGCTAGCATCTAAAGCCACACAGTTTGTATACTGCACAATCCCAGGAGAACTTCTTGTCTAGACCCTAGTGTAAATGGTGTCCCTGGAGTTGCAGAATATGGTAGCCATGCCTGGAGGCATATATCTGGTTATTGCGAGGATTCTACCAGCTTTTAGTTAAAAGAATGTCCCATTTGGGGGTGCCTGTGTGGCTCAGTTGGTTAAGCATCTGCCCTCAGCTCAGGTCAGGATCCCAGAGTCCTGGGATCAAGCCTTGAATCTGACTTCCTGCTCAGTAGGGAGTCTGCTTCTCCCTCTCTCTTCACCCCTACCCCTCTCCGTGCTTTCTATTTATTTAATTTAAAAAAAAATCTCATTTGGGGAACTTTAATTATTCTGCAAGAATATCTAGAAAATTCAGACCTCTTACATTCTCACAATTCTTTCCTATTCATAGCTTCTTAAAGGATCAACATACCAGCATTAAATTTTCCAAAGTTTTTAAAGTGATATGTTCTCATTCCACGTTGGAATCCTCTAACAATAGAATGTTAGGACTGAAAAATCCTTTGAGATCATCTGGTATAGTCTCCTTATTTTATAAATAATAACTGATGTAAATTGCAATGAATATCATGCAGATTTTTTTTAAGCTATAAAATCACAATGCCTGGGGCCAATGTGCCTTTTCCTTATTAGGATGTTGTGTGATTATATTAAATGTAGGTTTACAGGCCATTTTGAAATATTAAAATAGAGGCTACAATATGGATGTAAAATCATTTGTCCCTGAAACAAGAGATAACATAAATGTGATAGGTGCCCTCTTAACTGTAGTGGCAGTTTAATATGGAAGGTGTGTCCTTAAGATATTTTATAATGGATTAACAGTGAACCTAGATTCTCTGCAATTTCTTTTTATGTGTTAAGAACTGACCCTAATTTTGACTAGATACTTCATTAATATTCATTTGTATATAATTGCCTTAATTTCAGTGATAATGACTTCAGCTACCAACTGTTTGATTGATGGAACTTGTGTCTTCTCTGGAAAGGAGCTAAGATATAAAAATCACACCATTCATGCATGCCTGGTATTTTTAGCTGCCTTTAATTACTAACCAGCTAAATAAGCATGCAAACCATGCTGTGATTGATAGGCTCTCTTGGTTGAAATGATTTTTTTTTCCCTCAGAATTTGGAATATGCTCGAATCAATTGAGTACTAAAAATAACCACTGAAAGCTGAATCTTCCAGAATCAGGATGCTCTTGAATAAAGCATCTAACAAGGAGGAATTAACCTGCAGTCTTTAATACATTCTCACTGGAAAAAAGAACCAACAGAAAGTTCTCATTGAGTGTAGCAGTGTGAAAAAAAGCCTGTAACACGCCAAATCTTTATTTACTGAAGACATGCTAAGTAGCATCATGCCAGAAACAAAAGCAGAAATGAACTGAAAAATCATATGAGGCAAGGAAAAGAACCAGACACAGAGTAGAAAATTTGCAGTTGAGCCCTGTGACCTGAAGACTGGGAACACATGGTAGCTCAGAACTGTGTCCAAACCTGGGTAGAGGGTAGCACTTCCCACATCACAACCCAATGCTGATGAGTAGAAATTTGAGGAAGAGTCTACTCCAAAGATCTTTGGATATATCTCCAGTGTGAAAATAAAAATGCTTTCAAACTGAGCACATCACAATAATTAAAAAAGAAAACTGCCACAGCAACAAATCAAATGATAAATCTGGAGAAGGTTGATGTAGCCAAAAATCTACTTGCCCAGAAAGTGTTTCCAGACACTTCCTTTGTTAATAATAAACAACATTATCCTAAAGAAACATGGTGATTAGAAAGTTGCCACCCTCTAAAAGTGTTTTTACTGTATTGAATATCTAGCGTCTCATAGACTGAGAAATTGGCTTTTGGTACTTCTTGAATTCTTTTATGTTCTCTTTTTACTATCTGGCCCTAGTTTATCACTGGCAGAGATTGCTCCCTCTTTCTCTCTCTCCCTCTTTTTTTTTTTTTTTCTTGGCTAAAATCCTAGACTCCAGTGTCATATCCAAGTCCAAAACCCTCAAAATAACCCACACACCATAATATTCTTTCCTCCAGCCATTCAAAACTTCTGTCCACATGGTAAGGTTAGGAGAAAAGCAATCTGTTGACTTAAATTTACACTTTGACTGTTCTTTCTTCTTCAAGAATATCTGGACTTTTAAGGAAAAATACTTTAAAATACATCATGAATATATAATGGATGAATTCAGGAGACTTTAAAGGCAGGACAAAAAATTTGAGGTTTTGTTTTTTTTTTTTTCCTTAAATGCATCCTCAAAGTGACTCAATTGGATAAGGAAGCCTGGGGGGAGAAAGAAGATAGCTCTGTTGGACATATCAAATCCTTTTAATATTTATCAATTGTTTATTTCTGTAGGACTCTGGGCATTCATTTGCTTTTGGATATACCTTTCTAAAGGCTATAGCAAAGTAGTAAAGGCTCCATTGGTCTTCTGATTAAGTGGGCTTTCCCCCAGGGGCATGTGTTGTCTGTCTTCTCATCACTGATTCTGTAATTGTGAGGATTCATGGCTGTCTTTCTCCTTGCCTTAGAGAAACCATCAAATATAGAATTGGGGTCAGGGTGGGGGAGAAAAAGTATAGCAATGTAAAAGAAAAAAAAAACCCACAAAAACAAAATTATTTATGATGATCTCCATGTATGACTTTGAAGGCTTGATTCCAGGAAAGCTGACCCAGGTAAATGGGCTCAGGACCTGCCCATTTCGCACATAGGGTTAAAGATTCTTCCAGGGACCTCTCAGCAGTTGTATTGTTTATCAGAAACTTTCACAGACTCCCTGACACTTCAACTGTGTTACTTTCTTATTTTTATATAATGAAAATAGCTCAACTTTCTCCTTTTTTTTTTTTTTTTGGTAGCACATAGTGAACACAAACAAAACAAAACAAAACAAAATAAGAAAAAAACCAACAGTGAGATATTGCATTTAAGAGAGTCTGAAGGCCATGTGGGAAAGAAGGGAAGTGGCAATTATGTTTACATATGAAGAAAAGTGAGTTGCTAATGCCCTTTGTTTCTTTTATTTATATTCTTTTTTCTGTTCCAAATGGCCTTATGGGGCTGTGGTCACCTAATGACATTCTCACACTGTGCCAGGGTGTGTTCATCTTGGAACCAGAGCTGAAATAGGTTAGTATTTTCAAGTGACAAATAAAAAATGGGAAATTAAATTCCACAGTGAGGGTTCATTGTTTACATAAGTCCAGGGCTGGCTAAGTCTGTATGCTCTCAGGCCCCCTGTGCTAAAGAGGGCAGAGGGTAACCACTGATCTCAGGGTAAGCTTCCTGTCTTAATTCTTATTTACACATGGCAGTCACTCACATCTGCCACTCTTGTAGTTCACCAGTTAATCCTGACTCAGGACAAAAGAAATTCTCAAACTGAGGAGGACAGAAAGTGTGAACACTTCTTTGCTCTCAAGGTAATTGCTATACTGGAAGTAAGTGTGGTAGGTATTAGGAGAAGTTGAATGATGTAGACAGTGCTCGGTGAATATTTGTGGAATGAATGAATGCATGCATGCAGGCTGTATGTCTTCTTAAAGATTAGAGAGATTGGGTTTGCTATGTAGAGACAAGTAGATGAGACTAGAGGGGAAGAAATAATGGAATATTTCCCATTGGCATGGGCTAAACAATTGTAAACATAATTTAACATTCAAAACAAACCAATTAAGAAGTTTTATAAGATAAAAGTTTTCATTTCACATATGGAAAAACATGAGGCCTAAGAAATGAAGTAGGCTTTACTTAGTTAATTGTTAGATGGTGGGACAGCCAAGATATGAATCTACTTTGTCTGATGCAGTTCTTGCTTTTCACTGCTATATTGTCTCCACATCAACTGATCAAGGCCATCTATGGCCTTCCTTTTACTCATTTACTCCTCCCCATCTTTATGTATGGAAGTTTTTTCTGTCCACTTATCCAGAGTGCAGCTGAGACATCAAGTGTTTCTGAAGCCTTTCCTGATTCTCCAGTCATGTGTGAAGCTCATCTCTTCTACATCACATGGCCCTCATCCATACCTATCACAGCGGACCATATTCTGCCTCATATCATTCATTCAGCTCCAACCTTCTATTCCACAGTGAACTTCTTACCGGAACAACTATGTTCTAGAACTCTTTGCCTCTACCTCCCTAGAATGTCTGTTCCTAAATTGTGCTATATATTATTTTGAATTGAATTGAGATAGGGAATCTGGCAGTTTTCTTATTATTTACATTATTTGCTTATTAAATTTTGGATTGGAATGTTTATAACATGTTCTTCTGCTTTAGGTATAGATTATAAAATCATCTCAGTTTGATTATGTCTGTAACTTTATAACAGTCTTGGAAAATATGGAAACTATCATTTTAGGGAATCCTTATATTTGTAAAACTCACAAATCACTTATGTCTGTTGATACCATGTGATAAGAAATAGGGAGGCCAGCAAAAAGGTGTTTTCAAATATTTTTGAATGAACAAATAGTTGTTGCAAGAGTTTCATGAGAGCACAGATGATATATAGCCATATTAAACAGTATTATCCCCTCCTATTTAAAATCTACTACACTGTTTTTTCATATAATAGTATTTAGTCAAAGCTATCTGGGTAGAAAGAAGATAAATGAAGACTTACTTTTCAGGGGTAAGGGAAGGTTATCTTGACTGAAATGTTTACATTTTCTTACCCTATCTCCCAATCTCAGTAATGGAGTATAATAAATTACCTTCCTGTCTGTGGGAGAATTATTAATATGGATGTAATATTACTCACCCCATCTAGCTCCCTAACATACTAAAATCTTAACAAATACTTCACTTTCTCAAGCACTGTGTATTCATCCCAAAGAAGAAAATATCCATGGAAAATATGTTCTTCCATAGAAATACAGATAGAGGGAACCTTTGAAGATCCTTATATCTACTCACTAGCAGGCTTTTGCATACATCTGACCTAGAGAGCATGTATGAATGATCAACTGAGGATCCTGAATCCTTGATTAGAGAAGATGCACTGAGTGTAATTGAGGGACATGCCACTCCTCTAGTCCATCAACCCACATGAATGTATCTCAGTACATCTTGAGGTAATTGAAGTTGAATTGAGGATACTCTCATATATGTCAGAATAACTGACTGTTTTTAGAACCTGAGAAATGTTTATCTCTGTGTACTGTCTTCCCAAGATTTTCTCATCTCTAAAAGTCAAGATCTCATTGATGCCTAAGTATAATATGCGTTTAGATTGCTTGTCTTCATAGAGGACCACTTGTCTGCATTCTTTGTACAAATTTTTCATTGTTATGAAATCAGTCATTTCTCTCCAAACTTCTATCATCCTTCACTTGTTCTTCACTTCTCTTCTCATCCTTCGCTTCTCTTACATTGTTTATTAATTTCCACTTTGACTTATAGGTATGTATGGATTAGCTTTTTTGAAGACAGCAAGAGTAGGGCTTATTCTGAGTCAGCTTTGTATCCTTCATAGTTGCTTTAAATATGTTATAAGGAAAGAAGAAAAATTCAAAGAAAAAAGGAAGATAATAACAGAAAAAATTTTTAAGAAGGAAGAAGTGGAAAAGATGACCAAAAGAAGCCTTTATCAGCAATTTTTTTAAAAAATCTAGGCTTATTAACCCAGAAACAAGACAGAAAAAAGATAAATATCTTTATCTTTTTAAGTCAGGCATGCTGGATTAGTATTCCAACATGTAAATTACTGGCTGTATGATCTTGGACAATTTACTTGACCTCTTTGAAACCTAGTTTCTTTTCCTAGAGAAATGGGTTTAATAAAACCCAAGTTGTGAATTTATTTAAAGATTACATGATTCTGGTACATTATGAATCATGTGGGACATATGGTTAGCAGGCAATGGATGGCAATTATATTGGATTAACCCTTTCTAAGTAGACCTGCTTCCTATGAAACCAACTAATTGAGTCCATTTATTCTTTCTCTAAAGCATATACACTTAATAGAATGCTCTTCTAAGCCTGCATTACTATTTGTATTACTAGATATATGACAAATTCAATAAGCTTCACGGTACTGAGAAATGGCTTCACTTTGAATGTCCCTTGTGATCATTAGACCATGATATAGACTTGTTTTTGTGAAAGGCAGGAGGAGCATCCAGTTTGGATCTTTACATTAATTCTAAATAATTAGTATGATCTTTTAATAAGGGTATGCTTTACCTTCTTCCTAAAAGAAAATCAGTTGTCTCTCTGCCCCTGTCTTGCCTTGCCTCTTAATAGACACTGTGAGCAGTGTAGCCTTCAGTTTCTCCAAATTAATTAATCAGTCAACCAACCAACCAACCACATTGTTCCAGCTAGTGATATCAGGACACATTTGATGGCAATTAACAAGAAATCCCACCTTAAATTGGCTTTCACAAAAAGGAAAACTATGGTCTCAAGTAACAAGAAATCTAAAGGTAGGGCAGGCCCTGTGTGAGGTGTGTCAGGTATTTGACCCTGAATCTCTGTGTGTCATTTGGTTATTTTCCAAGTGATAGCCTCCCTCTTAACTAGTGTGGTGACTGGAGCAATTTCAGGCATCACATTTGGTCCTAATAACATTCAGGGGGTGAAGGGACCAACATGATTCTTTCTTTATCTTCTCAATGGACTTCCATAGGCCCCCTTCAAATCTCAATGATCAGAGTTGGGTCATATACGCCCTCTAAGCCAATCCCTGGCAAGAAGAATGGGATAGCCGTTGTGAAATTGAGGCACACTGTATGAAGTAAAGATACTTATATGAAATAAAAGGGTTTTCTTTTAGAAAGGACCAAAAATATTCACAGTATGGGGCAGGCAACCAACAGTGATGACTCTAGTGGCTTTCTGAATATCAACTTGACTTTCTACAACTTTAAAATGGAGTGGTTGCTCTTTGGTGATGTAATGGGAAAATCAATGTAGAGTTAATTGTTTTTATTGAATGAGCAAAAGTTGGCTTAGGTTTTTTACACCTTGTTTCAAATGCTTTCTTTTTTCCATTTTTTGAATACACAGTGACCCAAACCCTTTACCAGATTTAAGAGACAGGTGAGTGAAGAGGATTATTTATAAAACTAATTATGTAGTATTTCTTTTTTTTTTTTTTTTAATTGCTTTTCAGCATAAAATAATTCATAGTTTTTGCACCACACCCAGTGCTCAATGCAATGCGTGCCCTCCATAATACCCACCACCTGGCTCCCCCAAGCTCCCACCCCCCACCCCTTCAAAATTCTCAGGTTGTTTTTCAGAGTCCATAGTCTCTCATGGTTCATCTCCCCCTCCGATTTCCCTCAACTCCCTTCTCCTCTCCATCTCCCCATGTCCTCCATGTTATTTGTTATGCTCCACAAATAAGTGAAACTATATGATAATTGACTCGCTCTGCTTGACTTATTTCAC
Source organism: Mellivora capensis (assembly GCA_004024625.1). Lineage (NCBI taxonomy): Eukaryota > Metazoa > Chordata > Mammalia > Carnivora > Mustelidae > Mellivora > Mellivora capensis. The sequence goes on from PISX010014543.1 coordinate 52,204, forward strand.
TCAGCATAATCTCTTCCAGTCCCGTCCATGTTGCTACAAAAGTTGGGTATTCATCCTTTCTGATACAGACATAATAATCCATAGTGTATATGGACCACATCTTCCTTATCCATTCGTCCGTGGAAGGGCATCTTGGTTCTTTCCACAGTTTGGCGACCGTGGCCATTGCTGCTATAAACATTGGGGTACAGATGGCCCTTCTTTTCACTATATCTGTATCTTTGGGGTAAATACCCAGTAGTGCAATTGCAGGGTCATAGGGAAGCTCTATTTTAAATTTCTTAAGGAATCTCCACACCGTTTTCCAAAGAGGCTGCACCAACTTGCATTCCCACCAACAGTGTAAGAGGGTTCCCCTTTCTCCACATCCTCTCCAACACACGTTGTTTCCTGTCTTGCTAATTTTGGCCATTCTAACTGGTGTGAGGTGGTATCTCAATGTGGTTTTAATTTGAATCTCCCTAATGGCT